>JAKSZP010000184.1:0-154077 GCA_022478985.1 Massospora cicadina
GAAAATTGGGTAGCCGTAGAGTGTGCATTTACCAGATAAGCTGGAGAGGTAAGCACAGAAGTTTTAGTGAGCTTGTGCAGCCGTATGGTTGTTACAACCTTACAAGGCGTTAGGTCCTTAGAAGGAGTGATAACTTTTTTAAGTCGCACTGATGGAGCAGGTTTTGTAGGGAGGATAGGCACATGTGAAGGCACTCCCAACTGCTCAACAAGCGGTAGCTCCTCAATGATGGGAGCTGAAGATTTCCATACTTGGAATTCAGCTACTTCAAACAAAGCTTCTTTTATGTCACAGAGATTTTTAAAGTGGCGCTTAACTGAAATGATGTGTCTGGCTAGAGAGGGTCGAGAAGCTAGCCCAGTTAACAGGATGGCGATGGCATCATCAAGGGTAAGCAAGTTAGAGGTGGTCAATCTTTTTGCAGCGAAGTAAAAGAGTTCAGAAAAGGTAATGTTTGATTCACCTTTAAACATACTAAGGCGCATAAAGGCCTGTTTTTCCCTGTGTAGACTCTGTTGTGATCCAAATTCATCCAGAAGAGCCTCTTTAAACTCTGCCCAAGTATATGAATGGTTCAGATTAGGGACTATCATCTCTTGCGCTAGAAGACTCAAACAAGGTAGGATGTGGCGAACTTTTTGCTTGTTTGTGGTGCCATCCATAGCAGCTTCATAAACGTAAAGGAAAGTAGCAATGCTTCCTTCCCCAGGGATGAACTTTTTCTTTAAGAGGTAGTTTGTAAGGACACTGTTCAAGCTCCTTAAGGCGGGATAAAGCATCTTTAAGTTGCTTTTCAAGAGAAACAACTTTTGGTATACAGGGGCCCCCTGTAGTGAGCACCATTTTGTGGGAAACCAGCTTAATTGTTGCTCGCTGGTGCTTCATGCCTGCTGATTTCCACAAAATTTTTTATAAAATAAATTAAATATAAAGCACTAATAAAAATTGGATTTTTATGATTTTATTAAAAGCGCGATAAAGGAAAAATGATGAGCCTCAACCTCCAATTATCCAGTGATTAAGTAATTCCAAAGGTTGAGGGGAAATTGGGTATATGTTTGAATTTCCTGCATGAGTCCAAATTAGAAAATATGCAGGAATAACGTATCATAATTCAAGAACTTACATCAGGGCAGCGGAGCAAAGGAAGAGGAATTTTGATTGGCCCAAATGTACCCATGAGGTAACGTTTTTATAAACTTGAGCCAATCACTGCCCAAGAAATTTCTTGCACCTTGGGGGACCCCCACCAAGCCTATAAAAAGGGGGGTCCCCGCGCATGTGCATTGAAGGACTTCGTTGGGGTCAGGGGAGTGCCTTCTGACAATTCCCCGAGGTCCATGATAAGGTCAGAGAAATCCAACCTGCTGATTTTACTAGTGCCTGTACAGGTTTTGAACTGGTGATTCCCCAATTAATTGGGTTCCACCAAGAATCAGCCACGGACTTTTGTTCAATTTCCTAACTTCCTTAATTTCATTATTAATAATGAAATTAAGGAAGTTAGGAAATTGCAAAAGGCTGACATTTCCCCTCTTTGGCTGAATTTGACCTTCAACATTCTTATTTCTCAGTTGGGAGGTCAAATGTCCAACAATGTAGGGCGAGCTCCACTTACCTCCTCCAATTCTATGATTTGTGCTCTTATTGATAATTTACCGCCTCAACTGAAGGGAGAAATAATTTGACCACGAGTTTTTCAATGTTTATTGACCCCTATATATACCGCCTGGGAAATAACCAACTCCTTATGGAAAAGGGGAATGGTTTCAAAGTTTGACTTGTTTTTAGGAGAGCCTGATGGTTGACAGGGGTCTAGACCCAATGTAGTAAATGATTGTTTACATAAATTTGGCCATTCATGTCTCACCTGTGGCCACCCCTATAAATACTGTTCCCAAAACCAATTCCTTTTTAAATTGAAGGCTACTTTTAATGCCAAGCCTTCACTCTCAGAGAAAAATTAAGGGTCATCAGAGTTCTAGCCCCAGGCCATTAATTAAATGTTTCATATGTATAGCTGGTGTCTTCTTACCCGCAATAACCCCTTCAACTACCACCCTCAGAAGTCCTATTTTTTAAATGGGGGCAGCTTCACTTGACACAACTTCAAACTTGGGGAAACCAAAGGTTCAACGGGGATCTAGCCTTAAGTTGCTGTAAATTATTCATCTGATAAACTTCCTGTTACAGAACTCTGTTTGGGGCAATGTGAACCATAAGTGGAAGGAAATTTACCATATTGGTAATGTATTATGACGTTCAAGCGGTTATTACATTGAGTATTGTGCCTTTCCAACCCAAAAAGGCCATACAAACAAAAGTTAATTATAACCAAATGAAGCTTTTTAAGCTCTTATGGAGCTAGCCTTGGTCATATCTTTGTATATTACAACACCCCTGAGTTTCCTAAACTAAGTCCCTTTTTTGTTCGGCACACTCATGAGGTAGAATAACTTTTAATAAAAAATATGGCAATATGTGTGCTACTGAAGAAAATGATACAAGGTATGTTTATCAGTCATAAGAGTGGAAAACTATCCCACTCCCTTATTTGATTTGAATGCACATACTAGTGGTCTTATTATGGCTGAAGCTGATCAAACCTATGAGTTGAATGCATTGCCTCCATTTAATAAATAATAATCCGGGTTATTTTTGCTTTCTGCTACTCTTTAATCCCCTTCAGGGTTTAGGACAAATTATTGGTGGATACCGGTGCCTCTGATAACTTTATTAATTAAGGCCTAGCTTAATCACCTCAACTATGATAACATTTGATTATATGGTTAGGGCAGGTGCTTCCCAGGATATTTTAACTTTAGAATTTCAGGGTCTAGTTGATTAGCAAGTTGTTAAAGACCACTTGTTTAATCATTTTCTTGGTGCTCAATAGACGTTTTTTACTCAATTATCTTAGTAGAGGAGTAAATGAGAAAATTTGATACAGAATCAATTTGGAGACAAATAACATGACTTTGCCCCAAGAGTTTCCAGTAATTAAGTGTCTCAATGTCTGAAGGGAAAGTCCTGAGCAAATTGCCACAATGGCCTAAAGTACTAAAACTTAATCTTACGCTATTTTTTGAAAATCACTTTGAAGTTCAATTGTAATCTTTTTTGGAGGGTTTAAAGACTTCATTTGGTGCGGTTTCTGAAAATGTCTTACTGAAACATCAGAGTTTGATTGTGATTTCAAACTCACAGCTGACCTGGTTTGCATTTCCTCCCCAATCTACCATTGACTCTGCAAGATGAAGTGGCCTTAGATGTGTGGTAAACATAGCAACTTTCAAAAGTAGCCATCTTTTGGCATACCTCTCCAGTATGCGCACCACTTCATTTTGAGGAAAAAGAAGATACTACTCTACACAATTCAATGGATTATGTTAGCTTAAATAATGGGATACTACCCAATCTGCATCCCATTCCTATGAAGGCAAAGTTTGCCTGCTATGTGAAGAAGGCCGTTGTCTTCCTAAAAAATGGATTGCTTAAACTCCTTTAACCAAATCTTACAAAAAGTGGCAGGAATAGCTCACTGCATTCTGTGCCAGGAATTTGATTTCCAATTCTGGATCTTGACTATCATCCCTAAGAATGCGCCTGCAATTTTTCAAATGTCATATTGATGTGGCGATGGGAGAGTTGTTTGGTCTATGTGCTGTAATCTATATGGATGACATACCAGTTTTCTCCCCTGATCAAGCATATGATATTCACCTGCGGCAAGTGGTTGAGATTTTTAGAGCAGCAAACTTGACGCTAAAGATCATAATGTGTGGGTTTTTAAGTATTATGTAACCATCTTAGGCAACATCATATTTGACAAAAGCCATATGATCACTACAGACAAGGAGAAGGCAATTTGTGATTGGCCCACGCCATCCTCAGTTAATAGAATTGAGACGCTTTATGGGATTGTTCACCTTCCTTAAAAAGTTCACGCCAAATTTTTCATAAATTACAGCACCTTCATACAAAGCCAGTGGAACTAAAACTCTTTAATGGTCATCTGCACTGGATGATGCCTTTGAGGCCGTAAAGTGCACTTTGCTCTCCAAGGCAGTACTTCATCACATGATTTCTGACAGGTATTTTATAGCGGTTAGTGACGCTTCACATTTTGATATTTCAGCTTCTCTATTACAAGTGGGTAAAGACAGAGTTGAGCATCCTGTAGGATATTTTCTAAAATAATTTTACGCATGAATAAGTTACGCTGTTTATGACAAGGAACTTTTGGAGGTGGTGGAAGCATCAACTTACTGGCGCCATAGTCTTCATGGTTCTTCCCATTTATTCTGGGTTTGCACTGATCATCAAGCAAAAAAGTACTAACATGTTATTAAGTCTTAACCCCACGGTAATTTTCATTGGCATGTGACCTTTGCACAGTTTGTGTTCCCATATGAGTTTACTGTGACGGTCAAGGCGCTGACTGACCACCACATAGCCCCGATCCCCACCTTAGGGGGGGATTGGGGCTATTAGTAACTTATATAATAATAATAAAAGCGTAGGGCTTAAGGGCAATGACCCTCAAAAATGGAATTCTGATGAATCAGATGCAGATAAATTGACTAAACCTTGGAGCAAAGGAGGCAAAGGTCGACGTAAAAGGCGACTGGGCCAATCAAAGGCTGCCAACCTGAAGTCTGATGAATAAAAACTATGAGAATGGCAATGGCAAAGGGCAGCCCAGCGAATCAGGGGCTGCTAAGCCAAATTATGCCAAAAATGGAAGCGTCAAGAACCATGGCATTGGGAAGCTCAGTGAATGAAGAGCTTCCAATCTGAATAATACTATAAATGGAAATGCTGAGAATTATGGCATTGTGCAGCTCAGCAAATCAGGAGCTGCCAAGCTGAATCCGCCACTCAATGAGAATGTTGAGATCCACGATGAAGGGTAGCCCAGCGAATCAGGGGCTGCCAGGCCAAATTATCCCAAAAATGGAAATTTTTGCAATAAGGATGACATGAGAATGCTGAGCTCTGATTTGACCCCAACGAACAAAAATATATGCGGAAAAGTTTCCATAATGCCATGGGTACCCAACGAATGGTCTAGAATGGGCCTAGATGGGAATATCAGAGGCTGAGATTCTCAAAATAGGCCCATGAATAGCCCACCGCCTGCAGACTCCGTGGGAACCAATTTCCCCATATCCCCCATTTTATAATATAAAAACAATGAAGCAAAGGTGTTTAGGACAACTTCGTCTTCTAACATATAAAATAAAAACCTCAAAAATTGAAAATAAATTTTGAAATTTTGAAATCATTTATTGAGATTTGAAGGAAAACCAGGGATTTTGAGTGAAGAAAATGGACCATTCCTCGGATTTTGACAGAGCTGTCGCCTCTCTGTATGCTCTCTCTGGGGGATAGACTGTCCTCCTCAGTGTGAGCATCATCCTCACCGTGTTCCAAGGATACCTCAATCGCTCATCAAGCCAACAAATGAAGGATCTAACCACAGCGGCCCTCTCCTGCTTATGGGCCCTCACATGGGCCCTCTTGCTCAACTGCTTTGTGGCAATGTGGAAAGACCCCATTCATCACATTAGACAAAGTTCATTTAATCTCATCTCCCTTTTATGGGATGGGATGGAGAGACCATATGAGAGAGCCCTACCTGCTTGGTATGAGCACACTACCACTCTCCTGATGGTCATCTTTTCCATCCTGTTCCTGCTGAGGGAAGCCGCTCGCCTCCTCCCATCCCAAGGGAATGCCATCGCTTATGTCCAACACGTTGATGCCACTTCTGAGTTTAGACAAGCACTGACCCTGGAGGAGTTGAGTGTAATGCACGGAACCTTCTTCAATGTTAGATTACAGCCCACCTCACAGCGGCCACTGGGGGTAAAATGGCCCTATCCCTCCAGATCACCCAGGTGATAGCGGATCTGCTGAAGAACCTATCCATCTGGCTCACCGACCTCTTGGAAACTCTGCCAACCCTTCCAGCCTCTCTGGAGGACTTCCTTCACCTTGTGGATGGAGCTGCCACCCCGAATGACTCTCAGGATGCCGCCTGGTTGGCGCTCTTGGCCCTCAGCCAAGAGAGAATGGCCATTAAGGAGTACACTCAGCTGTTCCAGCCCCTAGCCAAAGCCACAAAAGTGTCTCCTTCCCAGCTCGCATGGATGTTTAGACAGAACCTTCGCCTGGACATCCTCACAGCTATGGCCGCCACCCGCCTAGGGGCAACCTTGGAGGAAGAGGTCACTGTGGCTTCTCAGGTAGAGAACCAGTTAGCCTTGGCCCAAGCCAGGGCCCCTGTGCCTGGGAACCAGGGTAGATTCCGCGGATGACGCGCGGAGTCAGAGCCCATCTCAAGCCATATGGGGCAACAAGAGCAGGGGGGCCTCGGGGAAAATGCCCCACGCCCTGCAGCTCTTGCACCCACTACTCCCAGTGACTTGGACGGCCCCACCTACAACCTTTGCCTGACCCATGCTCGCATTTCTTCACTCAATAAAGTAAAAGATTCCTCCTACCTGTTTATTCCGTTTACTTTGAAGTGAAAGAAGAAAGGGAAATGGGCCAAGTTAGAAAAACTGTGGGCGTTAGTGGACACTGGAGCTGAAGAAAACTACTTGGACCAAGAGTTAGCCAAGAAATTGGAAGTACAAATGTGAGAAAAGGGTACCGTGACTCTTGTTGACACCTCCAAGTTGTCAGAATGCTGGGAGATTGAGCCCAGGATCAAGCTTCAACAGGGACTCCACCACTTCTGGGAAGACTTTTGCGCTATCCAGAACCTGCCCCACCCCATCGTTCTGGGCATGAAATGGTGGCATAAGTACTCCCCACATTTTGATCTGGAGGAGGGCCAGGTGATGCTTCACCCCAAGGATCAAGAGCCTATAACGTTAGAATTCTTTACCTCAGGCAGAAGCAGGCCTGGCGTGAACTCTGTGCACCTAGGGATGGAGAGGGAAAAGATACCGGAGGAATTCAGAGACTACAAACACCTGTTCCAGAAGAGCGTCGCCGCCACCTGCAATCCACAGGGCCCCTTCGCATTCTTGTTCAAGTTCAAAGGGGATGCTGAGCTCCAAAAAGGAATCCCAGTGTACCCCCTGAACCCCAGAGCAAAGGAAGCCCTAGACCAGTACGTGAAGGATATGTTGGAGCAAGGGATGATTGTGCCCTCAAAATCTCCAGTGGTGTCTCCCATCCTCCTGGTCCCCAAGGCCAATGGCGAGCTCCGCCCCTGTGTGGACTACCGCCATTTAAACGCCATAACTGAAATGGACCCCTATCCCATTCCGCTAATGGCGAGCATCTCACAGATGATCGCTGGGAGTCAGGTGTTCTCAAAGTTGGACCTGGTGACGCTTTCAACCAAGTGCCAGTTGTACCTGAGCACCAACAGTACACGGCATTCAAGTGCCACCTAGGGGTATATGAGTACAAGGTTATGCCATTCAGACTTAAGAACGCCCCAGCCATTTTTCAAAGGACCATTGACCATGCCCTGGGCGACTTGATCGGGAAATGCTGTGTCGCATACATGGATGACATCTTGGTGTTCTCCAAGTCTTGTGAGATGCACACAGAGGACGTCAAGAAGGTCCTCAGGGCACTGGACAAGGCTAACCTGCGACTGAAGCCCTCCAAATGCGAGTTCTACAAGGGCTCAGTATCTTTCCTAGGAAACGTTGTATTTGAGAAAGGGGACAGCCATCTTCCCAGACAAGCTGATGGCAGTGAAGGAGTGGGCAGCGCCAACGGATAAGACAGGTGTGCGCAGTTTCTTAGGGGTGGTGAATTTCCTGAGGAGATTCACCAAGGACCTCTCAGAAACAGCCACCCCTCTTACCTGGTTGACCGGGCAAGTCCCTTTTCAATGGGGAGAGGAAGAAGAGAGGGCGTTCCAGGCCATCAAGGAGGCCCTTCTCACAGCGCCAGTCCTAGTGCACCTGGACGCCGATTGTCCATTCATTGTGGAGATAGATGCATCAAATTTCGCCATTGGGGCGGTCCTCTTGCAGACAGGGAGGATGGTTTGGAGCACACAGTATGCTACTTCAGCAGGAAGATGCTACCAGCGGAAACAAACTACCCTGTCTATGACAAGGAACTCCTGGAGATTGTCACAGCACTAGATGAGTGGCAGCATCATCTGTTGTATGCGTGCCACCCGTTCATGATCCAGACTGACCACAGGGCCTTGGAGTTCCACAAGAGCCCCCATAGGATGAACCAAAGACAAGCCCGCTGGCACCTAGAGCTGTCTCAATATGATTTTAAAATAGAATATAAGCCCGGGGAGAGCAACTTACTCCCAGACCTACTTAGCTGGGACCCAAAAATGACCTTTGCAAAGGAGGAGCTGGATGAGTTCAACATGGCCACGATGCTCCCTCCCCAGGTGTTTGCATTGATACAGGAGGAACGCGCTGACTTAACAGAGAGAATCTGGACAGCCCAACGACGCACCAAATTTGGAGACAAGGTCAGGAGAGAGATAGAGGGAGGGGACCCCAGCGAAGGCTACAAGAATTTCAGGAAGGAGGGGGCCTCATCCTGCACCATGACCGCCTATGGGTCCTGACGCTCAAGCTTCAAACCGAAGTAATGGAGTTATGTCATGACCACCCCCTGGTGGGACACCCTGGGGTGGGGAAAACAATCGAGCTGATATGCCAGAACTACTCCTGGCTGGGCCTAGTGGGAACAGTAAGAGGGTATACCGCATGCTGCCTTACCTGCGCCCAATCAAAGCCATCTTGAAACAAACCCGCAGGGAAGTTAAAACCACTGCAGATCGCCCAAATGCCGTGGACCTCCCTGAGCATGGATTTTATCACTGGGCTCCCAAAATTGGAGGGCTATGATGTGGTCATGGTGGTGGTGGACCAACTAACAAAATATGCTGAGTTCTTCCCATGCACCTCTAAGGTCATGGCGAAGGACATGGCTGAAATCTTCGTGAGGGAGGTCTTTGCCCAACATGGACTCCCAGACAAGATCATCTCGGACAGGGGCCCGCAGTTCATCTCCAGGTTCTGGGATCACCTCCTGGAAAATCTTAAAATTAAACCATACCGTTCCTCCGCTTACCACCCCAAATGGATGGCCAGACAGAGAGGGTCAATCAGACCCTGTAAACAGTACCTACAGTGCTACCTCACCACGCAACATGATCACTGGATCAGGTGGCTGAGAATTGCACAGTTTGAGTACAACAATCTGGCACACTCATCAACCAGAATGTTGCCCTTTTTTGCAAACCACGGGTATCACCCACAGACAATGGAGGGACACGCTGAGGGAATGAACCCCATGGCAGATGATTTAGTGACTGGAATGAGGGAAAATTTTGAGACATTAAGAGCCAACCTGGAGAAGGTGGCGGAGGCCCAGAAGAGGAAGGTGGATGCGCATTTCTTTGAGGCTCCACCCCTCAAAGATGAAGATTACGTTTTGATAAATGCCAAACACTACACACCCCCGGGACAGTGTAGGAAGTTTGGACCCATCAACCTAGGACCCTACAAGGTCCTTCAACAAGTGAATGAGGTGGCGTACAAATTAGAATTCCCAGAAGGATTGTGCGCACATTTGGTCTTGCACATTTTGCAGCTCAAGAATTATGAAGGACTCATACCAGCAAAGCTAGAGCCAGTCCAGTTGGACAACCCAGGGGAGTGGAGTACGAGGTGGAGGAGATTCTGGACACCAAGATCGCTCGCAAAAAGCAATGGTTTTGGTAAAATGGGTCAGCTACCCAATAGAAGAATCATCCTGGTAAACAGCTGCCAATTGCACCAACTGTCCCCAGAAGGTGGAGGAATACTGAGGGCGCAGGGGGCTCTTCTCTGAGGGGGTGATGTGACAGTCAAGGCGCTGCCTGACCGCCACATATCCCCAACCCCCCTAAGGCAGGTTTCTGGGCTATTAGTAGCTTATATAATATTAATAAAAGCGTAGGGCTTAAGGCAACAACCCTTGAAAATGGCATTCTGATTAATCAGATGCTGATAAATTGACAAAACCTCAGAGCAAAGGCAGAAAAGGTTGATGTTAAAGGCGACTGGGCCAATCAAAGGCCACCAACTCAAAGTCTGATGAATTTAAGAATGAGAATGGCAATGGTAAAGGGCAGCCCAGAGAATCAGGGGCTACCAGGCCAAATTATGCCAAAAAGGGAAGTGTTGAGAACCATGGCATTGAGCAGCTCAGCGAATCAGGAGCTGCCAAGCCAAATCCGCCACTCAACAAGAATATCAAGAGCCATGGCAAAGTATAGCCCAGCAAATCAGGGGCTGCCAGGCTGAATTATCCCAAAAATGGAAATTTTTGTGATGAGGATGACACAAGAATGCCAAGCTCTGATTTGACCCCAACAAACAAAATATATGCGGAAAATTTTCTGTAATGACACGGGTACCCAACAAACGTTCTAGAACAGGCCTAGATGGGAAAATTAAAGGCTAAGATTCTCAAAATAGGCTTGCAAATAGCCCATCGCCCTTGGACTCCACAGGAACCAATTACCCCATATCCCCCGCTTTATAATATAAAAACAATGAAGTGAAGGTGTTTAAGACAATTTCGTCTTCTAACATATAAAATAAAAACTTCAAAAATTGAAAGTAAATTTTGAAATTTTGAAATAAATTATTGAAATGACGAAGGAAAACCAGGGATTTTGAGTGAAGAAAATGGACCATTCCTCGTATTTTAACAGAGTTGTCGCCTTTCTGTATGCTCTCTCTGGGGGATAAACTGTCCTCCTCAATGTAAGCATCATCCTCGCCATGTTCCAAGGATACCTCAATCGCCCATCAAGCCAACAAATGAAGGACCTAACCACAGCGGCCCTTTCCTGTTTATGGGCCCTCACATGGGCCCTCTTGCCAAACTGCTTTGTGGCAATGTGGAAAGACCCTGTTCTTCACACTGACCCTATTGTAAGTGAAGCTCCATAACACTCATTTGATGATTCCCCTTGTGTAAGGTCATGTCCAATAAGTATTATGTAGATATTAGTACTCTAGGTATTGCTTCCTTAGAGAACTGGGATGATTATGGTATGTTCAGATGGGTTGTCTTGTCACAATCTGTGTCTTCAGAGTAAAGCATAATTCTTCACATGTGCAACTTAAATTAAAAGACTTAAATGATGGGGTATCATGTAAAGAACAATATGATATTTCCAGGGATGCTTATGGGTTCCCACTGGACCTCTTTTCCTGGAGATAATTAAGGAGCATCATGATGAGAAACCATGGGCCATCCTGAGAAAGGCAAAAACCCTGGAGCTTATCCGCCGCACATATTACCTGAAAGAAAAATTCAGCACAGGTTGCACATTATACCAAAGAGCGTCTTGTTTGCAGAAGGATGAAAACAAAATTGTCAGCCCCTAACTGGCCTGTTTACTAGTCCTGAAAGCTGAGGGGCATTGGTCTTCCCTTTCAGTTGATTATATTGTGGTTACCATTATCTGAGGGTACAATGCCATCATGGTGGTGGTGGACCAATTTACCAAATTAGTTCATTTTTCCCATACCACTCCACAGTGATGTCGGCACAAATGGCTAAGTTGTTTGTCTCTCAAGATTTCTTTACTCATAGAGTACCTAAAGAGATTATAAGAGATTGTGGACCTCATTAAACATCAGTATTTTGGGAAGAGTTATGCAGACTCTACAAATTTAGCTTTTCCGCTCTACTTATTTGAACCCACAATCAGATGGGCAGACAGAGAGAGTGAATCAATGCTTAGAACAATCTTTGCAGTGTTACATGGCGTCTGACCATTCATATTGGGCCTCACACCTCCCATTAACGAAATTAGGTTACAAAAAGACCCATAATTCTTTCAACTGTTGTTATACCTTCTTTAAAATTATTCATATAACCCCACAAGTATCATAAATCTAAACTGTGGGCCCAATGTGAAAGCAGTGCTCAACTTTGTTAAGTTTATCAGGAAAGTACACCTGACTTAAATACAAACTTGGAGGCTGACATGAAAATTTACAAGGAGTACGCTATTCTATAATGAAGGGTTGGGTCTGAATATAAAAAGGGGGCCTTATAATGCTTGATGTCAAGAATTACCTATAAAGAAGCCATGCAAGAAATTGGGCCCAAAAAGAATAGGAGCTTAGTGCGTTGTTATAAAAAGGTGGGTAATGCTTCAAACTAACTGGATCTTCGCCAAAGTTCTGAATCTTTGCCAAATTTCTTAAGAGTAAACTGCCTTTCTCGGAGGGTTTTCTTCCTGAGCCTCCAGATTCTTATCTCATATACAGGGCACCGATTTAGTAGGTGGAGGAGATTGTGGCCTCTCATCAGTTGATAAGAAGGCAGGAATACCTGAAATTATGGAAGGGGCTTTTGCTGCAGGAAACGGCTAATTCCCAGCTTATGATTGTGGCCATGTTCAAGACATGATTGATGCAATCCATAAGCGCTTTCAGGGCGCCTCAGGTCCCAAGTCCACCCCTGTAGCAGCCATAGAGTTACCCAATGCACATAAGAACTTCTCTATGACTTTTGCCCCCTAGGGGAGGGGCGTTGTCACAGAAACTAGAGGGTGATGTCATTCTCATGCAGGATTTTTGGAGAAAATTATAACGACAAAGAAAAAGGAAGAAAGTCCAAGGGGTTCAAATTTGCTGACCTCCATGACTCATATACAACATGGTTCAATGCGGGTCAAGGCCAAGAAATCACAAGTTCATCCTCAGAAATTGTGTGATAAGAATAAAGATATTGGATCAACGGTGCTAAAAATGACCCATTATGTAATGGAGCATGCTGATAATAAATGATTAGACCGGCCCAAATCTCTAGATGATTTACCACCCAAAGCACAAGCCAGAATGCCGTGGGCACAACCGTCCAAATTGGCATGCTAAATATTTGAAAATCAGCAGCGAAGACCAGCAAAGGGATGCTAAGATCAGGGATCATCATACTTAGATTTTTTTTATTTAAGACGAAATGGTTGGTTTCTTTGAGAATTTTTATCTATACTAAAGGGTGGAACGTTGAGAAGATGGAGTGACAGCGGTACCTTTCAGGGACAGCTGCTTATAGGCTCACTGGTAAAAATCATGATGAATGCACAACTGCCATCGGGATAAACTCACAACAATCCAGCAAATTGGGCTGACAGACCAATTTGCAATTGACTTGGGTCCTGATTGATCAGTTGATATGTTCTGGGCTCATCACTTAAATTTATTCTTATTGTGTGCATGCATTTTACAATGGCGCTGACTTTTTGGGCGGCTGGCAGGTAGCACCCAGGGCCAGGCCACAATAGGCTGATCTAGTTGGTGGGAAGGGGTTGACCGCCCCCAAGGCCTATTGTGGATGGGTGTGGTATGGATATAATGACAAGATCTCGGTGTGTTTGGGGTATTTGTGCAATTTTTCCACCTCTCTGCAAACCCTCAAAGTAAATTTCACCAGCACAGTGGAAGATATTCTGGGAGGGAAATTACAACCTTCAGGGGGTACACCGTGACCCACCTCTTATCCACCACATGGGCTAAATTGCCCTGGGTGATGAGAAGCATGGGTGCTAGCTTCTGTCCCTTATTGGAGTGCGTCAGGAAGTGATCCCAGTCCAGACAAAGAGATTTCTTACCAAGGCTTACACATTATGATTTAAATGAGGATTGTTTGTTATGTTTGCTAACCAAAAAAATTATACTCATTTAAGAAATTTAAATTAATTAAAGATGGTAAAATTCAGCTGGTGTCAAAGACTTAATACATAAAAAATTTATAGAATTATATTATTGATAGTATTGTGTCACTTGCCAAAATTGAGTCCAAACCACAAATTAATCAAGCCATCATTCCAATTTTTCTTTGAAAAGTGTTTCTCTAAAAATTCCCTTTATTAATCGTCTCTCTTCCTTTTGTACTGGTTACTTTTATATCATTTTTATCCAATCTTACTTATGCCGTCTCACAGATTACCTCCTTGTACTATCCGAGGTTTGTCTAAACACTATTAGGGGTGTTGGCAGCATACTAGGTGTGGTTTCCTTAATCCCTTTAAGGCTTTTCCTTAAACGTTAGCGACATTCTCCTTACACGCCAGTCCCTCATCCTCAGTTTGCAGTCAGGATGCTTCCCTCTCATGGATTCCTCGCAGTTTAGAGTTTGTATGTTATCAGGCAACCCACTTTACAAAATAATTACCCAGGGATGCCACCGCCTTGAGGTGCTCTTTTCACCTATTCCCAAAAGGCCAGTAGTGTACTACTAGGATACAACAGATGAGAAAACAGAGGTACTCTATTTAGATTAGGGACAACTCTTGATAAGGTGTCTGGTAGGATCCTAACATTTATTTAGGTGTAGTTGTGCACAATTGTAATTGCAAGCTAAGATGGGGTATATATGCCATAACAGGTTAAGACCTGTTTTGGCTAGGGTAAACATAATTTCCTCCATTCCATTTATCATTATTTACCAGATAAAATGGAGTTATAAAGTAAGATTTGTGTGGCTTTCAAGCAGGATGGTTCTTGCTACTGCTTAACCCTTTTAAAAAGACTAAAGTCATAACATTCTTAAGGATATTAGCGTTAGATTAGGATGTGGCATACTATAGGGACCATCTAGTACTAAAAAAAAAGGATGTGGCATACTATAGTTGCTTGCTGCTGCTGCACAGAAGCATTTGGTGGAACTTCATGGCATAGAAATAGATTGGTGGGCATCTACAACATAAATATTTAATCAATTGGATTATATTTTTAGTAATAAATGATATCTTAGCGCTGACAAGGCAATTTATCAAAAGTATATTAGTTGGGATTCCTCTACTCCCAAAGCTGAAAGTGTTCACAAATATATTGGTCAATTAATAGTAATGGTTCATTATGACATGTGAATTGTTGCAATGTGTTTCTTTTTGGTAAATTTTTCCTATAAATTAATTAATGGCTTTAGTCTGATTCATCTATGACATCATCTTATTAGCATCTCCTTTGTCATTTGTTAAATTTTAATAAACTAAATAACATATTGTCCAATTTTCCAGGTTGCAAGTAATTAGTTTCCTTTGGCTACTCCTTAGAATATGACATATTGACTTAATTATCCACATGTCACAGTTCATTCAGCGCCTCATTATTTGCTCAAATTGATTATAATATGACATTAGTAACACCGTAGCTTTTCTCAAAGCTCATAACCCTATGCTAAATATAATACATTATTAATCAGGGTTTCACTTAAACTACAAATTATATAAATATGAAATCTGACATGAAGGTTCTGTTCAGTTTTATATTTCAGAAAAGAAACCATTTAATTATAGTATTTTAAGTTTTTATTAATATGTAAAAAAGCAATTTAAATCTTTAATTTGTCTAATAACACGAAAACCTTACCCATGACGTAACTAGAAAAATTTGAGTCCCGATCCGGAGGTGGAAAAACTTTCTTCGACGGAGTTGACCCTGTTCAGGTTTCATGTCATTTCTTTCTTTCGGTAGTATCTGTCCCCTGGTCAGCTTGCCTCGGTTAAATAAAAATCTTTACTTTGATAAAATTAATTATGAGTAAAATGATTCAATTTTGAGAAAATTACAAAAAAGTATTCTTAAAACCAAAAAAACCCTATATGTAATAATTTGGTATGTATATGCTGCTTTGGTGTCAGAATATCAAACAAACGGGATTATTTAAAATTACATAAAAAACAAATATTGCAAAATATAAATCGATATATAGAAGGTATTTTAGGTGAGTCAACCTTGATACAAAAATACCATGCTGAGATTTTCTAACCTGCACTGGTTTTGAACCATGTCAAACAAAAAATCACTAAAGTGGAAGCATAAATTCCCCTGCCTGGTTAACCCCTAAATTATTTATAAAAATTATAAAAAAAATTATTTCTCCTATCATAAAATACCAATTTAAGTGAGATTGGTTATGCATATACCTTTTAATTGTTAGGTTCTCAGGTAGGCAAGAGTTTTCCAAATTTCAAAATATAACTACAAAATCTTAAATACAGGTGTTAATCTATATTAATAAAAGCAAGTGCTTGCGTGCATGTGCATATGAGCCCAGCCAAAACTACAACAATTAGCTTTGAAAATTTTGAACATGAGAGGAGTGAGGCCCTGTGTGAACTCATAAGCAGATATTTAATTTTTAATGTAGAAAACTTTTTATATACAAAAAAGAATATTATATATTATATTTAATAGTAATCAGTATATTGTTTTATAAAAGCAGTTTGATAATTAATTACTTTGATAGCTTCAATAGTTTGATAAGCAGTTGTTGGTTTTAGGTAAATTAATAGGTTTTAATTAGATTTATGAAAGAGGCTATTCAAGTCCCAGGGAATGTCCCCTATGTGTCAATTGGGCCCTCTTCCTGTTTCCAAGTAAAAAGGTTCTGAAGAGGTTGGCTGTATCCCTCACTACCCAGGGTGACCTCGCCCATGTGGTAGATGTGCGCTGGGTAACAGCCCTCCCTCTTTGGATCCCTCCCCCAGTGCCCACACTCACCTTGGCTAAACTTGTATGTCTGATCATGGAAAACTGCGCTGAGATTGCCAAACTTAAGTTGATCAGTCCATAACAAGTGGAAACAAGCCCAATGATCAGAATCCACATAGTCAAAAAGGGACAAAGATTGATTCTTAGCTGTAATCGCCAACAGTTTCAATTTTGGACAACACCACAATCATCAAATTTTTCCCCTCTCAAAATCATCAGGGATGATCCCCAATGTACAGGTAGTAGCATTGGACACCATCAACGATAGTTTGAAGCTCCCTTCTGGCAAATCAGGTGTTGTGGCCAATGCAACGCTTTTGACCAAATGAATGGCCCAGTGACCAGGCGTAGGCAGGTTGGTCATCCTGAACCCATTCCTAACCAATTGGGAATGCCCTTATGTGGGGTGGCCCTGGGGAATTCCTGCTGCTCTTCAGGCCAGATGCCATTGCTCCAACCATCAGAAATGCAGTTGAGCCTCAGTTTGGGCGTTTAAGGTCAAATAGACAGCGACTTGGGTACTTCTGAATTCTTCAATGTCAGTTCCCATTGAGCTTATATGCCCACATTATCAAATAATTCGCCAGCTAGGTTGAAATTGAGGTTTAATACCTGCTTGTTCAAACACCAATTGACCACTAATCAGTTGCATCACACTGAGAAAATTGTTGTTTGATTTTCTTCAATTTTTTTTAAAATAAATTTGCCTCTAAAAAATCAATTTTTATTTTATTGATATCCCTCTGGCCACATTCCCAATGGGTTTTCTCTGGTGGCCTGTCAGTCCCTATACCAGATGGGCTTTACCAGTACTGATGGTCACTATGGCCCCTACCATTGTCAACTAGATTCAGTGAGCTAGATACTTCTGGCAATTCAACCTCGTTATTTCAAACATATGCCAACAATATACTGGGATCTTGTGGTCTTACATCCACCATTTCTAAGCAAGATCCGCCCCCTTGTCTCCTCAGTTGAATTTAACCCACTCACTGGTGACCTTGTAGAAAATATACCTGTGGTATCATCCCCTGCAGCAAGACCACCAGTGTTTGGGGGTTGTCTCCATTTGGTTCATTCTCAGGTTGCTGTTCAAAATTTCCCTATACCAATGGTTTATTGTTTCCCTATGCATGGCTCCATACAACGTCATACGTGTGGCAATGCCTCTGGCATTCTGGTTTGCTTTTTGGGTGCTTACGCATCCTGACTGGAAGGCTGGTCTAAACTTCTTCTGCCATTTCATGATATAATCGACCAGCCATTGTTTCCAGCCACTTCCACCCTGCTCTTTGAGGTGGGCGTCGCAGTGGTTACCCTTTACCAAATGAACGTGCAATCAGTAGTCTGCTTTTTGTTGTTCATTTGGTCACTTGCTGATTTTGTATTTATCCGCTCTACCTTGGATGAATTTCTTCAGGCTGGAAGAGCCTCATGGATTATTATCTCTCCCCTCCTAGTAGCCCAGAAGAAAAATTCACGTGTTTCTAACTGAGAGATTGTAAATCAGGTGCTCGATGCCCTTGCTGAGGTGCAAATGCATTCAGCAATTGCCCTTAACAACTCCGCTGCATTATTTAATGCTCAACAGGGGGACGCTTTATTAGATGCTGTGGAAGGGGACGCCCATCAGTGGATTTGAGGTCTTCTGCGTTCTTCCTCACAAGTGGGGGATCCCACTTCGCTGATTGCCATCATATTGGCTGCCTTGAAACCCCCAGTGTCACACTCGGACCACTTATTCAGTTTGCTCTCTACTATGGCCAAAGCCACTAGCTTGGCTTCTTTGATCTCTACCTTCCGCGAACAGGCCCCCACACTAGACCTCACTAATGATATGCTTCAGGCAGCCTTTAGATCAAGTTTGGATTCAGTTTCTACTTACCACGAGGTTTAGTCCACCTTGAAAGGAATGATAGATCAAATATGTACTGCCACGACTACTATCAATGCCTCCCCTCACCATACTTCCCGCTATCAAGTGGGAAATTTTATGATAGGATTACCCAATGATAATGTGGACACAGTTTTTACCATCAAACCAGTGATAGTTTCGGCTTCTGAGCTCATAACCACTCCTGCGTCAGAGTTGGCTGATCCTGATTCACCTGTATTTGAATCAATTAAACCCAGATGGAAGAAGCTGGTTCTCAAGCCCTCATTCTTCCCAACTTTTCTCCAGAAAAAGCCCCTGACCTTCCCCCTATTTGCTTGCCATTTCTTTAGTTGCAACAGAAACGCCCAAATCTACCAATGAACAAAACTTTGCTTATCTTTTATTACCTATGAAGATTAGTATCAGATCTCACCATGTCTCCTTTGAGGCCCTGGTGGATACTGGAGCCACAGGTAATTTTATGAGCGTTGAGTTAGCCCAACAATTGGAACTGGAC
Source organism: Massospora cicadina (assembly GCA_022478985.1). NCBI lineage: Eukaryota > Fungi > Entomophthoromycota > Entomophthoromycetes > Entomophthorales > Entomophthoraceae > Massospora > Massospora cicadina. The sequence continues at coordinate 18,911 of JAKSZP010000184.1, forward strand.
ATGGACGTGGGTCCATTAGTGATGGTGGTTTATCCAGCCTCTAAGTCATTGTATGTTGTCCATCAGCCAGTACCATTTTTGGTACACCAGTTTAGCTTCTGCGATCACTTTTCCGCTATGCCAAACTTGGTGTTTCCGGTGATCTTAGGGGTTAGATGGTGGCGCTGACAACATGGTAAGATCCATCGGGAGTCTAACATGTTGTCATTTTATAATGATCAACTGGAGGGTGAATTTCCCTTAGCGACACTCTTAAGAAAACTCAAAGTCGAAGTTTTATTACTTCCCTCATCTCTCTTATGAGCCTTTCATCCAATTTTCCCAAAAGTTTAATGTACTATTGAAGTATCCTCGATTCCAAAAAGGTGGATCATCTGCCTCTTCATACTAAATGCGACTTGGGATCTCATACAGGTGCAGCTGGTGAATATCAACTGTTCATTTTATCCCCATACAGCGAAGGAGGAGGTTGCGCTTAACACTTGGTTGGATAATATGCTAAAAAGGGTTGTTTAAGGAAACATCGCCAGTCGCATCTCCCATTGTCTTCGCTAAAAAAGCCAATGGTTCCCTCCATCTCTGTGTAGATTATGGACATTTAAACAAATATACAGTTCACGATCCCTACCCCTGCTCCTGGAGCAGATGATCAGCCAAGCAATCGCCAAATCTCATGTGTTCTCTAAGCTGGATCTTATCAATGCCTTCAACTAGATTCAGGTAATGGAAGGGCAAGAATGGTTAACAGCAATCCGGACAAAGTGAGGCATTTTCCAATTCTGCATAATGCCCTTTGGGCTGAAGAATGCTCCCGCTACATTGCAACATATGATTGACAGCGTAATGGGTGACCTTTAGTTTACTTGCGCGGTCACATATATTGAAGACATTCTGGTTCACTCCCCAACTTTTGAACAACAAGCTATTGACTTGCAAGTGGCCATGGCTGCTTTGAACAAAGCAGGATTGTTCGTTAAGCCTTCCAAATGTGAATTCTATAAGGACGAAGTTACCTTTCTTGGGAACCTCATCCTTAAAGATGGCTATGCGATTCCTCCCAATAAGTTGGATGCTATCCATGAATGGCCAAGCCTGACAGCCCAGAAACAATTACAGAGTTTCTTAGGAACCATTATTTTCTTAAAAAAATTTCCCTGTCTCTTTCCCAGTTAGCTGCCCCACTCCACCCCCTCACAGGAAAGAATGTAACTTGTCGTTGGATGCCCAAATTCCAGCAGGCGTTTTAATCAATAAAAGAGGTGTTTTTATCCCCTCCCATCCTGAAACATGCGGATCTTGCCAAACCATATATCATTTCATGTGATGCCTCCTCAGTGGCAAGGGGGCAGTGTTGCTCCAAGAGCACAATGTCTTGGAACATCCAGTCACCTATTTTTCCCAAACTTATTTACCTCTACAGAGCAATCTTGGTCTTCTATAACAAGGAGTTGGCAGCCGTAGCATGGGCATTGACTCATTGGAGGTATCTGTTACAGGGAGCTCAACATTAGTTAACTGTTATCACAGATCACCAGGCTCTCTTGTATTTCCGTAAACCCCATTAATTAGTGTATCAGCAAGCTCATACTTATTGGAACTTGTGCAGTTTCAATTTCAAATACAATTTGTAAAAGGTGCACTTAACGTACTTCCTAATTTTCTCAGCTGCAGCCCCGCCCATTGACCCTCAGACCCAGATGTAGTGGACCTCGTTGCCATGATTCCTGCCACTCTAATTTTGTCAATTGTTTCTCCTGGAATATCTTGTTTTGCCCTTGCTCCTGACGCCCCGCTAGTTTCTCTGTCTTAGCTGGCCAAATGACCTGCACTTAAGGTGTGGAGTTATTTAACAATTGTACCTCCAAAATCATAAACACCCCCTTTACTCCTTGGTGGAGGGCCTCGTTTATTTTTGGTCACAAATTTGGGTTCCCCCTCTCTTCAGAGCCGGATATTTTGTGTGCATCACAATCCCCCCACGATTGGCCATCCGGGCAATAAGAAATGCATTGTCTTGATCAAGTAGACCTATAACTCTGAGGGTTTAACTAAGAAAGTTCCAGCCTGGATTTACAATTGCGTTACTTGTGCTTTGGCTAAGTTGGATCGCTCTGGAAGAAACGGTCTTCTACACCCCTTACAACAGGTGGAGGGTCCATGGACATTAGTGTACATGGATTTTATCATTGAACTCCCCTGCTCTAATGGGTTTATGGCAGTGATGGTGGTGGTGGATCGTTTCACTAAGTTTTCCCCTTTTATTCACTGCGCTTCTGCGATTACATTGGAGGAAACTGCTCGTCTCTTTGTGCGCCATGTGTTTTCAATGTTTGGCCTCCCACAGGAGATTATCAGTGACCATGGCTCACAGTTCTCGGTGCAGTTCTGGAGTGAACTCTTATCTATTTTAAAAATCTCCCCTGTCACTCCATGGCATATCATCCCCAGTCTGATGAACAAACTGAGCGAGTTAACCAAGTCCTAGAACGGTACCTGCGTTGCTATGCTGCAGCAGCACAGGACACCTGGGCTAACGACCTTCCTTTCGCTCAATTCTCTTACAACAATGGGACTAAAGCTTCATTGGGGGTTTCTCCCTACAAAGTGACGTTGAGTTATAATACTTCCTTTTCAGTCATACCCTGCTTGTAGCCCAAGGTCTCAAGCTGCCGTGGATCATGCTGAACATATTAGGTCTACTCAATCCTTAGTGTGGGAACACTTTACCAAAACCATTGAAGACTACAATCAGTTCGCGGATTGGAAGCGACTCCCAGGTCATGACATAACGGCAGGCTCCTATGTTATGCTTGATACACGTCATTTGAGAATGCTAGTACCCTCCTGTAAGTTCATAAGTAAGCGTTTGGGTCCCCATTTGGTAGAGGAAGACTTGGGTAATGGTGCGTTCCAGTTAAAACTTCCAGCTCACTGGAAACAGCACCCCATCTTCCACGTTTCCCAGTTGTTGTCCTTTAAGGGCACAGTTCCCACAGGTCCTGAGCCAATCATTATTGAAATTGTGGAGGAGGCTGAAGTGGAAAATATCCTAGCATCCAACAATCCCCGTTGGTCCTTTCAATATCTCATGGCCTGGAAAGGGTATCTGGCTTACAAGAACAGTTGGGTTAAGTCTCACAATTGTGCTAACTGCATGGAACTGGTAGAATCATTTCACAAATTCCACCCCAACGCTCCCCACCCCCACCTAAAAAAATCACAACTGTTATGGTGATCAAGTTACCCAAGACGTACAAAAATGTGGCCCTTGTGCTGTTTTCTGGAGGTGATGCCCTTCTTTTAAAAAGGAAAGGGTAGTGTAAGTCCTGGGGGAACGTCCCCTGTGTGTTGATTGGGCCCCCTTCCCATTTTTGAGTATAAAGCTTCTGTAGAGGTTGGCTGTACCCCTCATTACCCAGGGTGACCTTGCCCACATGGTAGACGAGCGCTGTGCAACAGCCCTCCCTCTTCAGATCCCTCCCCCAGTGCCCACACTCACCTTGGCTGAACTTGTACGTCTGATCAGGGAATTCTGCGCTGAGATTACCAAACTGAAGTTGATCAGTCCAAAAATGAGTGGAAAATAGCCTGATGATTGAAATCCACATAGTTGAAAAAGAATGAAGATTGATTCATCAGCCAGAATTGCTGATGGTCTCAATTTAGCCAACACTACGATTGTCAAAATTAACCTCCTCTCAAAATTGTTGGAAATAATCCCCAACATGCTTGTAATAGCTTTGGATACCATTGACAATAGTTTGAAGCTCCCTTCCACAAAATTGGGAGTTGTGGCTTATGCAACGCTTTTGACCAAACAAATGGCCCAGTGAGTGGGCATAGGCGGGTTGGGCATCCTGAACCCATTTTCAAACAATTGGGACCGCCCCTATGTGGGGTGGCCCTGAGGGATTCCTGCTGCTCATTGGTCCAGATGCCATCATGCCAACCATCAGAAATGCAGTTGAGCCTCAGTTTGGGCATTTGAGGTCAAACAGACAGCGACTTGGGCTACTGCTGAATTCTTCAATGTCAGTTCCCATTGAGCTTATCTTCCCCCATTCCCAAATAATTCACCAATTTGCCCGAAATTGAGGGATCAATCCCAGCTTGTTCTCACATCAATTGACCACTATTTAATCAGTTGCATTGCACTGAGTAAATTCTTGGTCAAATTTCTTCACTTTTCTTTCAATAAAATTGCCTTTAAAAACTAACAATTTTTATCTTATTGATATCCCTCTGGTCACATTCCCAAAGGCTTTTCTCTTGTGGACTTTCAGTCCCTATACTGTATGGGCTTTACCAGTACTGATGGTCACTATGGCCCCTACCATTGTCAACTGGATTCAACGAGCTAGATACTTCTGGCAATTCAACCTCGTTATTTCAAACATCCGCCAACTATACTGGGATCTTGTGGCCTTACATCTACCATTTCCAAGTAAGGATTCGCCCCATTGTATCCTCAGTTGAATTGAACCCACCCACTGGTGACCTTGTAGAAAATATACCTGTGGTACCATCCCTTGCATCAAGACCACCAGTGTCTGGGGTTGTCTCCATTTGGTTTGTTCTCAGGTTGCTGTTCACTATTGCCCTACACCAACGGTTTATTGTTTCCCAATGCACAGCTCCATACAACTTCATATGTGCGGTAATGCCTCTGGATTCTGGCTTGCTTTTTGGGTGCTTACGCATCCCAACTGGCAGGCCAGTCTAAACTTCTTCTGCCGTTTTCATGACAGGCTAGTAATTTTGGCTGATCCATTAAGTTTGATTTCTTAAACTTATTTATAACTATCTACTAATATAATAACGTATATAATCAAACTAAATCATCTGGCAAATTGTAAACCTAAAAACAACGCTAAGAAAATGTACTATTAGTGAACAAAACTAAAGTAATCAATAGAAAAGATCTAATTTTTCAACTAGCCTAATTAAATTTGACCTCTGAGCCTCATGCTTAAGTAGTAAAGGTTATGGAATTAATAAATCATGCCCAATCAACGATGGGTAAATTATCTATTAATTTATATTTAACTAGATTTGAATTGATAAAAATGGGAAAAGCCATGCCACCTGCTAGGCAGATAATTATTAAGTCCACTCATACCAGCAGTTGGTGCTAAACTCAGCCCAAGCATAGGCTGACCTTAGCTCAGAATGAATTTCCCAAATGTGGAATACAAGAATAGCTAGAACATAATTTGAAACAACAATTAATAGAAAAAGGCAAATTTAGTAAATTAGTGATATTATAAATATTATGCCATATAAAAAGAACTACTTATAAGTCCTTAACAAGAACTTTTAAAACCATATATAATAGGCTAATTCAAATATAAGTTCTACCTAATTTATATAATTAGTTTTGACAGATCTAATTACTTTAGAAGTATCTTAATTTATTTGGAAATTACTACATTTATTAAAGCTATCTTCATTTAAATTACAGCCATATTTTTCTATATTTTATTTGTTAATCAGTATGACACTTAATTAAAATTTTAGTAACCAAAATATATTGTATTTTCTTTTAGTACTGCGATTAAAAAATTAAAACCAAGAAAACATTAAGTGATACAATCATTGCCACACTGATTCTCATTTTAGGTATCATGACGATGTTGTTACATGCATTGGACACTAACTATAGTGTGCGTTGGCACTGCACTGCCTGCAACTGTGTTTAAACTGCTTCTAATGCTTTCATGCGGGCACCTTAATTCTGCCTATCACAATTTTTCTGTACCCCTATAAACCTTGACCGCCACCTTGCAAGAACTCATCATGTACCTTGCAGATGAGTTAATTCTCCATATATCACAGCATGAGATCAGCCTGTGGGACAAAACAGTGCTCTCCTCCATTTGCAGATTCAGTCTTCTATAAACTAGCTAAAACTTTATATGAAAATGGCCAAGTCTATTAACTATCACCCCTAAAAGAGCTAGTTTAACCTCATCTCCTTCTTAAAAAATGACGCTGAATTAGAAAGCCTAAGTTTACCTGGTATATAAGGATGCTTCATTACAGCACTATGACACCTTCCAGTCAGTAAGATGCTCATCATGACATTGCTGGATTTTGATATTTTCTTAGAAGTGCTCTTCCAAGAGCTTTTATATGGTTTGGCCAACTATATCTGTGACCTTATCTCCAAATTTGTAATTTAAAAAGGTACACGCCTTGTTGACCCAAGGCTTATACTGCAATCTGTATTCTTTGCCACAAGTCACACATCATGATACCCCTTTTGCTGTACCTCCTTCCCTAGACAACCCTTTATAGGAAATTATTAAAAATGGTTTAGCCATATCAAGTTTGTTTCCATGTGAACTACTTATGGAAAAAATCTCAATAATAGCCTTTGTTATGATAAATCTAAGACTACCACCTTGACTGCCTTGTTGACCTAGAGATAAATTTTTGGAAAGTTTATAATCTTCCCCCTTCCTTCCATAACCAGTTAGAAAACTTAAGTAGCTTGTTAAATCAGTCCCAAAACTATGTCTAATAGTAATATTTCATAAAGATTAAAAATATAATACAAGTAACCTCAAACCAAGGTCTAAAGACTAATCTTCCTAGTCAGACCACTTGGCTATCAATCAAACTTAGTCCTATTTTTAATTTAGATCTCTTTTCAGCCCTGGGAGCGTTGATGAGAATAGAAACCCTTGACTGAAATACCTCGGTTTTTTACACTTGTCTGTATATAAATGAAACAAAATTTCTTTCTTATAAAAAGTTTTGCATAAAGTGCAATACTATTTACTTTAGTTTCCATCATCTTTGTTCTAAAAGTATGAGCTCCCACCATTACCTTACTCCACCACTCTATCCAAAAGGTTGAATTCCCTATAAAGGGTTTTAAAACTTTCATAAGATATTTTCAAGAGACGCCCATTTTGATATAATAGTATTTTTATTCTAATTTTGCCCTCAATATGATGTTATCACCTCACTAAACAAACCCCAAAATCAGTGCTACCGCCACACTGCCATAATACTCTCTTATTCATAGATATGTATCTCTGGGTGGAGGAAATTTATTCAGTACATGAAAGCTTTAAACACCGCAGAGTCTCTCAATGAATCTATACTAAGTAAATAAACCTTAAGCAGCAACAAATTGATAACATAATAACTATTATTTAGTCCTTGAAGGATATCTGGAGCTCTTGGACCTGGTGACGTACCCTTGCCCTATTTCAACTAGTAATATGTCCTCTTAGGCTTCCTGCTATGGCTGACGTGCTTTAATGGTTTAAATTAAAATTGTTATCTCTTATAGAACCTCTTTCTCTAAGCAAAGTCCATGGTATCACCCTTTTGGTTTGACCAATTTCGCTATAAATAATTTAACTTCTCACATACAATCTTTCTGAACTAAAGTTTTGCTTTTATACAGAAACTACAATTCTTTTATTGAAAACTCTAACTATAATATGAAATTTCTTTTATAGAAAACTCAATTTAAAGAATAATTTATAATAGATGAACTTAAACATTGTTAACTGTTGTTATACAGGCTAAAACACCAAAAAAAATTAACTTTAATTTTATTGAAATTCTTAATCTGTCAAATTCCTGTCTAAATATCCTTCTATTGGATTGGTCCTAATACTAGATATTGTGGTCTTCAGACTTTATGACCTTAAAGCTTATCCTACTCTTTTAACAAAACTATTTACCATTTTTACTTCATCCCTTCATACATTACCATACCTTTTCTCAAAAAGTTTGTGCTTTTAATATATATAAACTAAGCTTGAATATATAACTTATCATAATACATCAAAAATTTTATCTGCTTAGTATATATTAAACCTCCTATGTTAGTCTCTGTATTTAGCACCTATAATGAATTTAAGATAAAGATTATTTGAGTCAAGTTATTTTAGTCAAGATTTTGGGCTATATCACTATATACCAAGATAGTCTTATTATTTATCTAAGCTATCCAAAGATTTTTTTGCCATACTTACCTATAATTATGTAACTATCACACTTTCTGAACCAGAGTAATATTTCAGTTATAACTATATAAGTAAAAAGTAATTTGTGATAAACTAATTTGCGCACTGTAAGGGGGTGGAAGGTGAGTCGGTAAGGGTGTACGGCTACCAACCTGAAGGTTGCAGGTTCGATTCCCGCCCTTTGCACATCGATCAGGGTGCCAGCCAAAGGAAGCTATTGGCGGTTAGAAGGTCTAATAACACGAAAACCTTACCCATGACGTAACCAGAAAAATTTGAGTCCCAATCCGGAGGTGGAAAAACTTTCTTCGACGGAGTTGACCCTGTTCAGGTTTCATGTTCATGTCGTTTCTTTCTTTTGGTAATGCCTGTCCCCCGGTCGGCTTGCCTCAGTTAAATAAAATAATTTGTGCACTGTAGATCACTTTATATAACTAAACAAAGTTTTAAATTTTTTTTAAAAATATGTTTACCTTAGTTAAATGATCATTATGTTATATTTTGATAGGACTATTGCAAATTTTATATAGCTGAGAAATTTTAAAAACTATAATTCACCAGTATTTTAATGGTTATATATAGGAAAGACTAAAATAAAAAGATTAACATAAAATTAATCAGAAGGAACTTCAGCCTTTAAATTATAGCAATTACCACTATAATACTTTCTAGACTGTCTCCATCTTCATGAGATAACATAATATTTACTTACTCTCTACTTCTAGATTACAAAGCTAGGCAACTCAGTATTGTAAGTAGGGAAAACAATGAGTTACATTTTTATACCATGGTATGGTTGTGTTTTGCTTTAGGTGAGTTTTGCTTTAGGATGAGTTTCAATTGATAAACATAAATAAGGATCATATATTCAATTAACTAAGGAAGGACAACCAGGGGATGGAAACAAAGAACTGGTTTATAAAATCAATATAATGAACTATAAGCAATAAATTCCCACATTAAAGCTAGACTATATTCTAATAATATGTCTTGCAAGAGGTGGTGTTAGAGTTTAAGGTGATAATAAATAAAATCCACAACTCTGCGATTAAGTCCTCATGGGCTGACAATTGAGCTACCCCTAACCTTGAGTGATCCTAATCAAAGTGGATGAAGAAACCCCAATCAGGAATTTTTTGAATAGATGATTATACATTGCCGCTCATTAAAAATAAAATGAATTATCTTCCTGATGTCAAATGTGAGATTTGTATGCTCTAGTACAATGGAAAGACAAACCTTGAGGCAAAGTCAGATAAATATTATTTGTATTTTAACATGCAAGTAAATTGAAGGCCTAGATCAAGGGGGTCCAAGATACTCTCTGCGGAACAAAGTCTTCCCACAGCTAGTATATATAAAACAACATCGATTTGAATGGATTGAATCTTTTCCCTACTATGTTGCATACTTTTTTACCATGCCTTTTGTTAGTTTAAGAAAATTGTAGTGCATTGCCAGTCTTAACCTTGGATAGTCACTTGCCAATAAGTTTTTAATGCAAAATATTTTGCAACAACATACTTGTGGGAAGGCATAAAACCAAACGGCATCTTTTTTAGTACTAGATAGTAAACCAAACGGCATCTTAAGAGTAGCTAAGAGCTTTAATTTAGACATATTTAAGATCTTCAAACTTTCATTATATTGTTTAAAAAATGTACAAAGCCAAAAAGTAGTGTCCACTAAAATAGTCTCACTACTTTAAAATGAAAGTTTCCATCATAGTATGGAGAAAAATATCAATTAGGAATCTACTTCCTCTAAAAGAGAAATCTGTGTACCAATGTGTATAAACACCTCACAGTATAAGTGACCTGTCACGGAGCATAAAACCTGTAGTTTAGGGCTACTTTAGGTTACTTTAACTAAAATTAATTAGTGACAGTATTGTATATAATACAAGAATATGAATACCATGATTCGTCAGCTTTTAGATAAAATTTACTTAACTGGAAGCTTATCCATCTAGTCTAAGCCTCTTCATCTCATCCATAATGAGGATTTCTTAGCTCCTCTTAAATGTCCGCTAGTAATTTGGGTACTAATGAAGGCCACTGATATTGTATCTTTATGCTTGCAGCGATCTATTAATTTCTTCAGGGTTTGATATTGCATCATCTGGAAGTTGTCTTCAAACTTGAGGTTAAACAAAACCCTCCAAGATAATGTAGTGACTTTTTATGATGCTTTTCCGCATTTATTGAAGTAACTTAGAGGCTATTATGATGGCTTAAAGCTTTTTATGAGGCTAAACTAATAGTACCTTGCTTGACTCTATAATTTTCAGATTTTTGATGCCTAGTTGACCCAGTGCTTCAAGGTATTATAGTTGAAATAATTTAGAGCCAACAAGCCTCCTATGACTTGATGGGCAATGTATAGCTTCATAAGTCTACTTGGACCCAAAACTATGATATAAACAAAGTTAGGATCTACAAGCTGAAGCATAGTTGCCAGAAATTTTCTTGGATTAAAGTGTCCAAAATATCGTTTGGTCATGTGGACCAATGAACTACATATCCCCCTGGCACCCTAGGAGCCTAGTTGTAAGTCCCAGGGAACATCCTCTGGGCATTGATTGGGCCATTTTTCTGTTCCCAAGCAAGAAGGTACTGAAGAGGATGGTCATACCCCTAGTTACTCAGGGCAATCTCGCTCACGTGGTAGACAAGCGCTGGGTAACAGCCCTTCCTCTTTGGATCCTGCTTCCTTTACCCACACTCTCTTTGACAGAACTGTTACAAGGAATCAGTGAAATCTGCACTGAGATCACCAAAATGAAATTGATCACAACTAATTTGAGCAGCAATCAGCCCAATGCTCAGATTTCAAATGGTCAAAAAGGTATGAAGACTAATCTATTATCTGGAATGCCCAACAGTTGTGATTTAGTTAACATGATGATCAAAAAATCTCCCCCCTCCCAAATCTGTCAGGCATCACCCTTGATGGGCAGGTAATAGCATCAGACACCATTGAAAAGGTTTCAAAGCTTCCTGCCAGAAAATCAGGCATTGCGCCTGATGCAATGCCACTGACTGAATGAATGGCCCAGCGACCAAGCATGGGTGGGTTGGGCGTCCCAAACCCGTTCCCACCCAAATGGGTCCACCCATATTTGGGGTGGTCTCAGGGGATTCCTGCTGCTTGTCGGGCCAAATGCTGTTATGTCAACCATTGGAAACATAGCCAAGCTTTGGTTCAGATTTTTGAGTTCAAACTGACAGTGACTCAGCCCACCGCCAAATTTTTGTGATGACAATTCCCAGGGAACTAACCCGCCCATTCCTGAATAATTCGCCACTTAGGTCAGACTTGTGGGACCCAATCCCAGCTTGTTTCCCTCCAAATTGATGACTATTTAAACAGTTGCATTGCACTGTGAAAATTGTTGGTTGATTCTCCTTCCTTAAATTCTCCATTAAAAACAACCTCCCCCAAAATTCAGTTTTTATATGTTGAAAATTAAGCTCCCTTCCAGTTTCATATTCGTCATACCAGCAGCAGTGCCTCTGGCATTCTGGTTTGCCATTTGGGTGCTCTGGCATCTGGGTTGGCAGGCCAGTCTAATTCTTACTTGTTGTTCACCTGACACTGGTGACCCTTAGACTATTCAGGCCTAATGGGACACCCAGGCCCCAAGCCTAACTTTTCCAACGACCAGAGATGCATTTGATTTTTAAAAAAAGGCAATGCTAAATATAGGTTATTACTTAATAGGCCAGTTGAAGGCTTTATATCAGGTATTTGATGTTCTTGTAGATTTAAAAGCCAACCAACCTGACCATCATTATATAAGCGCTTACTGAGGAGTTGGAACAGATGAGGTTAATTGCTAAGATGTCGGACTATTAGTTTTTCAGAATTATAGTAACAATGAGGCAACTTAAAAGGGCATGGCAGTTACTACAAACACCAACTGCAGAACTCATATGATAATATTTAGACAAAATAAGGAGCAGCTGAAAGATAAGGCCTTGAATGCCACTCTTACCATTACTGGGGTTAAAGTTCAAGATGACATGGAAAGAATACTCTGATGAAGTGACCAGCATTCCCACAAAGATTTTGCTGATTCTGAAGCCTCTAAATATGGACCTATCATCTTATCTGCTAATGCTTCCCTTCATATATTATGCTATCCCACAATAAGCCCAGCTTAAAGAGTAGTTTACACTCAGTTAATAAAGTATCACCTCCATTTTAAAAATCGAAAAGTTCAATTGAAGAGGCAACCTACCATCTGAAAATAAAGCACCACTATTTTGCTTTTATCATGAATCTCAGGAAACTATGGTATTAATATAAAGATATGTCAAACCTGGGGACAAGTCAAGACGGCCTTAATATAAGTATTAGAAAGCTATAAAACACTATAAAACCAAAAGCAAGATTATATGGTGTTATGTTTCCAGAAGAGGAAAGATTAACGAATTTGTAAGTTAGGTTTATGCTGGGGCTAAGTCTTTAACTATAGCTAAAAGACATCTGATGACAAACTTTCAGCTGTGACTTCTGCCTTTGCATTCCAACCAAAGCTTCAAAAGCACATGATTGGATTCATATGGACCTTAAATAGCATTCATGTTATAATTAAAGCTCTATATAAGTTTCCCTGACCCTTCTATCTAAGACCAGGGCTAAATCCCCCATGAAAACCAAAATTGAGTACTTTTTATAGAAACAAAGAGATTTAACTGTATCAAAATGTGTAGGGCTTCCAATCTTTATGGCTCAATGTTGCTGTGCCCAAGAAGCCCAATAGTCAGTACTTGAGCCATTATAAGACTCACAACATTTTAGTAAATATTTATTTTTTAAGGTTTGAGTAACGCTTAGGTCCATCAGCTTGAGTATCTTTTCTTTGTAAGATCAGAGAAGTGACTTAATGAAGTCAAGATACCAAAAAACCATAGATAAACACCTTACCTTTATTTTAATAATGACTAAGGGTTTTTATACGTTACATAGAATAATATAGACCTTAATAAGAAAAAAGTTTAATAAAGTTAATAGAGGGGGATCTGGAAGCGAGTCACTTGGTCAGGCAATGTATTACAAATTTAAAAATGCATTTGTATGATATCTTTTATATTATAAAATGTACTTCAAATGAATTAAATCAGATGAACCATAGTATTGCCCAGGTCAATCATTGAAAGGGTTCTTATTTGTTACCATTTTGTGGGTACGTTTTATTTACCATCTTTAACGCCTCCTGATGTAGTAATAAACTGACACTGTGATAATACTTCACTTTGGTTAATCAGGATTTTATTTGGGGTATTTTGGACTAAGTCAATCCAGTAGAGATTTCCTACTATCAAGTTGAGCCTTACCAAAATTTCAATTTTTCAGTATTGTTGATCAAAGGGGTATAATCTACACCTTTTTTAATTCTAGATGTCAATTCTTTTGTGGGATTTTGTTAATATTCTTCAAGCATGTCCGATATCTGATATCCAACATCCTCCCTTCAAGAATATTGTCATGGGAGGATTGATGTAAGAATTGGCTATGTATGCGGTTGATAGTTTTCCAGTTTAAAGACTTGATTAAGTTTCATCTCCACACTGAAGGTTATAATGTATGGCTCATCTCAGATGTAATCTAGTTTTTCTCCTTGTGGCTCTATATAATTGTGGTAGTACAAACTAAATCTGAATTCTCAAAAGCAGTCAAAATTGGCATGCTTTGCTGCTTGGCCTTCACATGTAACTTTTTTGGCTAAAATTTCTTTGCTTAAATTGAAGCTTTAACAATCTTCTGGGCTAACCTTCTTATTACTTTTTAGGATCTTCGGTATCACTAATGATACTTGTTGTGCTAATAGTGCCATTATATAAGGTTCTCTTCCATATATAGCCTTGAAGTGTGACATTCTAATGATTTTATGAAAAATTATTCTATAAGCCATCAAAGCACTTGGATGATATTGGTCCCAGTGTATTTGACCAGTCGTAGCCATCTCCTGTAGTATTAAAACTAATGTTTCATTTTCTCTTTCTGAAGTCCCATTATTTAATGGGTAGTAGGGCATTGAATTAATTGTTGATTTCTCATGCTCACAGCTAAGATTCTCACAACTCTTGAAGTAAATTTTTTCCAATTATTGCATAGCAACAACTGCGGGCAACCATTCCTATTAAATATATAATGATATAAAACTAGCATAGCCTTAGAAGTCTGCGCGGGAATGGTAAATGCTTTGACCCTCTATACAAGTGATTAATCCTTACGAGGACATGTAATTTCCTCTAATAGATTAAGGAAGTGGACTTATAACATCTATACTGATGGTATTGAACAGCTGGTGATCAGTCATTGGATGTAACTTGTACCTACCTTATGTGTCATTTGTTCTTAACAAGTTATGCAAACATCTAAGACTTTCACTAAGGAGTCTAGTTTTCCTTCCCAATAGTATTGATCCTTGATCCATTTCTAAGTTTTTATAGATCCCCCTTGTCATAAGGTATTTTGGTTTTATAATTGGTGCACATTCCAAAGATCACAGTAAGGTATTTTTCAGTTTTAACTTTCTTAAATAATAGTCCATTGAGAACTTTATTAATTTTCAAGTGTTGTTTCACCATTTTTTATTCATCTTCATCCTCCCAAGAGTCTGGCTTCATGAGCAGGTCGTTAATTATACATCTTTGATAATGTCAGTTGTAGTTTGGTCAATTGGGCTAGTCCATCAACATTCACATGCTTCATTTCTGTTTAAGGAAAAATGTTTATGCCTTAGTACTAAAGTTTGAGAAACCAACGGGATGTCTATTTGTAGTTTCTTTCTTGTTTTGTAGCCACTTTAAAGAAGCAAGTTCTGTAAAAACTGTAAAAGTAGAACTATATAAGAAGGACCATATATGTTTACTGTGAGTAGAAATGGTAGGCATTCTTTAAATGTGATGATGGAATTTTTCTCAACTTTTGAAAGTTTTGCTAAAATATGACCCAGGTGGTCAATGCATTCATGTTACAGTTGCAAGAGATTGGACCCTACTGCTGAGTTGGAGGAGTCTGCAAATAAGATTAATGACTTCCCATTCCATGGGTATATAGAACGGTCTTCCTTTCAAGAAATCCTTCATACTCTCAAATGCAGTTATTTGCTCTAATCCCATACAAAATGAAAATTTTTGGCAAGAACAGACAAGAGGTTTGAAGAGTTGAGAAAAATTAGAATAAAAGTTGATGGTAGTATTCCATCATCCTTAAGAATACCTTTATATCTCCGAGGCTTTTTGGTTCAGACATCTTGAATATCACTTAAACTTTATTGTACAAGATTTGGATTCCTTCCTGAAATAGGGAATGTCTTAAAAGTTTTCTGTTAGAAGAAGTTGCACATTGCAGGCTTAAGTTTGATGTGGTTCTCTCATAGTAGTTTAAACTGACTCAAGGTGGTCCAGATGATTGGCAAAAGTTTTTAAGAACACCGTTATATCATCTAGTTAGATGATCACGAAGCTCACTTTAGAAAAATTAAATGATATGATCCATTGACCGTTGAAATGAGGCGGGAATGATGCAAAATCCCTGGAGGAGCCGGTTTGGTTGAATGATCTTTTTATGAAAACCATTGCGCACTTTTCTTAGACTTCTTATGATAGATCCATCTGCCAATAGCCTCTGGAAAGGTCCATTGTGGAGAAAAAATTTGAGCCAGAGAGTCAGGCCAGGAAATTTTCAATTTCAGGATCTGATATCTGTTCTTCTTCATGAGGCTGTTTAGCTTCCTGTAATACATCATTATTCTGTGACCATCATTCCTCTTTTTTAGATGTAACAATGGGGATAACTACGGACTATAAGAGGGCACAAGTAAGCCAGCATCCAATTGTTGCTTGAGCTCAGTCTTCATGTATTGCTCCTTTACCTTTGATTTCCTATATGGCTTTTAATATATTGGGGTTAGTCTTATACAATGATACTATGCGTCTAGTTCTGTATGTGACTATAAAAACATCTGACGTGGAGAAAACATCAAAGTAATTTTCAGGTAATTGATGCACATTCTTAAGTTCCTCATGTCTAACTTATTGGATATTTGGAGTTGAGAATGACACAAATTAGGTTATAGGCGGGTAAGCCAAACTCAATATGAGTATCAATAAAATGTACCTTGTTGGTTTCATCTATGGGAATTTATTGACCCTTAAAAATCGTTTGATGTTTCTTATATATTGATGAGTCAGGCTTCCAAGTAATGGCTCAATAAGCCGCTGATAAGCTGGATCAAGGACTCCTGGTAGAACTCTTGGTTCAAAATCTACTGACTCTGTCAACACCAGTGATATGTAGAAAGTATTTCAGGGGTATACTCAAGGCTGTGTTCTAGAAAATACTCTTTTTTTCTTCTGGTCTAATTTTTGCTTCCCAGTAGCATAAATTAGTTTGCCTTCTGCTGCATCTACTGAGTTGGGGAGTTTGTTTTCTCCAAGAAGTAGTATACTATAATGGTAAAGTGTAAACAGGGTACTCTACCAGGCAAGATTATTCCTTCTTTCTGGATGCTTTATTATCCAGTATGAGGGGAACAATATCTTTAAAGAGTGATAAATAACTTTTTTCAGATTAATAACTCCTTTATATTTTATTGTAAACTGTTTGAAAATATATATCATACTGGCTAATGTCCAGGGAAAATGTGGAAGTTGATGAAACTAATTTGCCATCTTGAATTAGCAGGGAAGAATATTCACCTACCTCCATAGTATTATTTGAACCAGAAGTGCTATACTCTTGAGTTTATTGAGGTCAGATCTAGTTTTGTTCTTCTTAATGAGATGAGATGGGATGGTATGATGATTATTATAATTCTATATATAAGATAGTTATCAATCTGTCCTTCTGATTTATCACATCTACTTTTGTAATGGTTCTTTCAAACTTTGGTTGTAGGATTAATACCTTTTTAAGAAAAAAAGTTGCATTGAGTTTTTGTGAAGTCTCAAGATATTTCTTTTTTTTAAAAAAGCCCCAAGGCTCCTAGTGTGGGCAACTATTGCGGGATGAAGGCCGTGGTACTTTCCCCCATCACACTAGGGCTGCACGAATCTAAGCACCACTTAAAATGTGGGCCTGACCGAGATTGTGAGTATCTCATGCTACCCCCTAAACTGACATATGCCCGCCCTGTTTAAGTACTGGGCAGCTCGTTTGAACCAGCCAGGACAGGCAATATGCCTCTCATCCCCATTGTGGGGGACAAGACCTGATGACCCCCAGGTTTAAGGCCCCTGAGGGAGGAGAAGCCAAAGCCCTCACCTTTATCACCTTCTTTTTTAGCGGAGTTATGCTCTATGGCCCCTTTTTGTCCAGGAAGCATTGGAGTCCTTTTGGATCAGCCTTAAATTTCTTGCATGATCCATTTTACTACCAGCTGGCTAATGTCGACCAAACTGGCAGCTAGCTGAGCTTCAGGCCAACTTGGAAAACTGTGGCTCTATTGTAGGCAGGTGTACCAAAGCGCAGCCAACCAGGATTGCCCCTCCATTGTCCTGGGGTCTGCATCTGTGCAACCCCAGCTCGTGGGGAGGCCGTTTGACAGGCGCACTGCCCAACTCATACCCCCCTCCCTGCCCATATTCACCCTTGGGGGAGAGTTAGATACCCACAGTAACAGGTTGGCACAGTCATCACTACCATCCCGCACTTCTTTCAGGCCACTACAGGACCCAACCAACGTGCCTTTCTGGGTTCTGGTGTTAGTTACTCACCCATGTTTCCACAGACTTTCCCTGGTTGCACCACGTGGAGGCCCCAGCTTACCCTAACTAGCCCACCTGATATTTCTTCTTAATTTCCATTAGACTGTGCATGCTTGAGATGGATCAGATCAATATGGCAAGGTATTAATCAGCATTACTGGCTGTAATAATTATTCTTGTAAAACTATTACTTGAATGAGGTAAGTGTTCTCCAGGACCTAGGTGTTGCCAATATTTTTAGAGTTTAAGCAATATGAATGGTGAGATCATAGGGTGTACCTAAAATATTATAATCGGTGACCTTTTAACCCTTTTCAGAGTCGTCACTAGAATCCTTTTTAATAGACACGAGATAAGCATATAGCAATGTTTTCCTTTTAGGTAATTTAGGATGGCCAGAAATATATTTACCTGCCCTAAGCTGACCGCCCTTTCCCTGCTCAGTAAATGAAGGGTTATCTAAAAAGTACTTGTCTTTAGTATAGTTTTATTCTTAAAATAGTTCCATTTGAGCTTCTCCACCTTCTTAGGATTTGCTTCTTTTATAGTATACACTCTGCTTTTGTGAAGCCTTTCTGATGGTCTCTGGATTATGTATATCAACCGCATTGAGCAGGGCTTCTTTTTTTCTAAGGCAGAGTTGAAGCTTTGCTTGACAAATATATCGTTAAAGGCTAATTCAGGATTAATATGTAAACCAGCAACAGCAGCAACTACGGTTATCTTCCAGTGTAAGTATCTTTGTGATCATCAGCATTTGAGCCTTACTATAGTTGCAATTTGAAAATTTGTAAGAGTTTCATTTCATTGTAGCGCAATTCTCATAAAGGCATCCTTTCTTTATACTCAAGATTTTCTTGGAGCAGACTTACTTTATAAGCGCTTCCTTCAATTCACTTTAAGTACTTAGTTCGTCTATATGGGGAACCATAACCTCCTGATCCATTTGCTTAAATAAGACAAGGTATTCTTAACCTTTTGTTGATCAGTCGCACCTCCATTTTGGCTTCATAGATGTAGAGAAAATATGTAATACTCCTTACCTAAATGTAAACTTATCCTTGAAGAAAGGTTTAAAGGTAGTAAAATCAAGTTCTGAAATAAACTTTACTTTGAGATCTTCTGACTCAGTGATTTCAGTATGTGTGTTGTTCTGTTCAACTTGTTGAGGAAGTTGGAAAATTTGATCCTGGAGAGGGTTAATATGTTGCACTATTACTATAATAGTAAGTCTTAATGCAGTATACAACAGATTAATTTACCCTTTAAAACGACTTTATTATTGTATAGATTCTGAAAGTGGAATTCCAGATCATGGATTTGTTGATAAGCAATTAAGAAGTAACTCTGTAGATGTTTGTTCTCAACCTCTGTACTCTGATACACTGATCAAGTCATCCTTCATCTGTTGGCATTCTGTGCTCTGAGGAGCTTGTCATTATTGGTTTTTAGCTCTTCTGTGAGTTGATTCTAAAAATTCTCAGCTTCAATTTGGCGACAACAGAATTGGTTAATGTCTTTTTGACTAGGTGATTTGTTACGAATTTTGTTCTCTAACTTTTGTGTCCCTCAGCATTTGCATGAGTAGACACCTGAGTTGCACGGGATACCAGAGCCTTCTCAACGTGTGCTATATTGGCAGTAAGATTCTGTGATGCTGACAGAGCCTCTGAGGTTTTGTAAGCTTTGAGCTCATCAATGTTATTTAAGGCTTGCTCTAGTTGAGACTCAAGGAACTTTATTTGTACTTCCTTATTACAATGTTTAGTATATTCATGTGCCGCTATTTCACCACAGGCGCTAACATCTTGTCTTCAAAAGATCTTGAACAAAATCTCAAAGTAGTTTCCAGGTCCTTTCATAAGATTCCACAATATCTTTCATAGGAGTTCCATAGCTTTTTCCACATACTTAATGACTTTAGAACTGATTATTTTCATTTGTTTGTGGAGTTGAATGATATAGTAACAACTTGCTTTGATCAGTCAGGACTTTTCATATACTTTGAGATGGCAAATTATATACACGTTTGTAGCTCGTCCATAAGGCCCATTGATTAGTTATGTGATGCTATACCTCATTATATACTACTAATAAATGCACTCTTGGTAGAGTTCTAGGTGCACAAACTGTAGGATATAATGGAAAAAATTTACACAATCCCTATATCCTTAGAAGAGCACTAGATCCATATAAGTTTTTGAAAGTCCTATCCACTGCGGATGCCCTTTTAATGCTGGCTCTCTCTCTTGGATTTATGACTCCTTAAAGTGAGTCTCAAATTCCTTTATTTAAATTTAGGTTTTCTGTCAAGATTTGGGATCTCCAATAGATTTTATTTTACTTCTCCAAATGTGACTAAGAGCGGACTTCTCATCTTGTCATCTTCCTTACCATTTCCGTTATGCCTCCAGTGGGTTATGCTATCAGTTGGAATGTCTTCCCTGGTGCAAGCAACTAAATGCAGGTATCAATAAATGATGGCTGAGCACCTGTAAATGAGCACAAGGTAAAGGCTTCCATTTTTGTGGTTCAATGGTGCTGTACCCAAGAAACTTGACAGATCATACTAGAATTATTTTAATAATGAAAACAAGTTTTTTATTTGTTTTTAAGGGCGCCAAGTCATGATAGATCCTATCAGTAAGAGTATCCATCATATGGTAAGATTGGCGAAAGGGCTTTTTGTGTCAAGGTAGAAAAAGAGATGTAGATAAATAGCGTAACTTCATTTTAATATAGACCAGATCTTTTAACATGTTACAAAGAACAATATAAACCCAACAAGAAAAAGGATCAATTAAATTAATAGAGGGGGAGATCTGAATTGGAGTTTTTTAGTTAGGTGATGCATTCACCATTAATGAAAATGCCTTTATAGCATATTTTGATAGGTAGTAAAGTATTTTGAACCAATTAGATGAGACTTGTTACCACTTAGGTTAATAATTAGGCAGCTTCTTAATTCTTATCCTTTTGTGAGTACTTTTCAAATTACAATCTTAAATGTCACCTCATGTAGCAATTACCTGAAACTGTATAATCCATCACTTTAGTAATCAAGATTTAATTTTGGTGTACTGTAGCTCAAGTCGTCCGATGGATAGTACCTATTGTCAAGTTGAGCCTTACTAAAAATCAATTTTTCGCATATAGATTAGGTTTTTTAACTCCCTTTTTCAATTATTTGACAATTCTCTCAAGGAATTTCGAATAGTTAATATTTAATTCTCCATGTCAATATACTAATATCTGACAATATTCTCTTACTTTCAAGGTTACACCCTCGCTTATATAGAGTTCTGGTATTAAAGTTCTAAGGAGGCATAAAAAGGCTTTGTCTATATTAAGAAAGAGGCTCTCAATGTTGAAAAACCCATAATTAATCTAAACAGGCTTAAATTACAACTCATCTAATTTAATTTTACTGTCTCCAAAAATCTTATAGGGAAAGAGCTTATTTTATATATGATGATAAAAACCTTAAACTTGCTTAGTTTTCTTCTGCTCCAAATAATTGCACTGTTTCTCACTCTTCCACTTTAATCGAAGTGTGATTACATGAGTTACAATTAAGGACCACAAAAATAAATGGACTTTATTTTATTGACAATAGAGTCCTTGTATGTTATTTCAATAAAATCATGAGATGCTTAAAAATTCACACCTGACCTACTTCATTATAAGGAGTACATTACTGTCAAACCTCAGTGCACTTAGTACATTGAAGCTAACTTCCCACTATTAATCTGTTATGGTTTTTAGTTGCTATCTACCTAAATTATAGCTCTAGCTACTCCAAGACACAAATTACTATTTGATACATAATAACTCTATAAATTTACTATTATTGTACATTACTTGTACGAATTTGTGTCTTTACTAGGGTATCAGGTTTCCATGGTGTTTGAACTACATAAAACACAGGATATAAAGTCATGTATCTGTCTATTGTATAAGACCAACTAAACTTTAATCAATGACTACCATATGTGGGGCCCCAAGTTCAACTGCCACCACTGGTGATCATTTTCCATAGAAGGGTGTCTCTTTATGCTCTAGACTGAAAATAATATCACCAAAAGTGCATGTTAATAACAACATCCAAGTCCATGTTAACATAACACTGAGACACCCACTAGAAACTCTAAGGCAGACAACTCTTAACTGAAGGAAGTGTTAAAATATCAGGGATGCAAGAATTTATCTATGCGGGCCTAATTTCAGTATAACTGCCAACCTTACTGGACTCTTTAAATGCTGGATACCTATACTCCAATTGCCTGCCCACACCCGCATCAAATTATAAAAGTTTTGAGCATTAAAACTCTATAAGCCTATGTGCGTTGGGTTAACGCAACCCCAGACATGGCTCTAGTGGAGCTTCTATTGGAAAGAAAATGATGTATTGGAAAAAGGTTGATAAATTTACATAGTAATATTCCACATATTTTCAACCATCATATATGACTTTGGGAAGATAGGGGATTCACTCACAACATAAAAATTAAAAAACCAATTTCTATAAAACTTTAAACTATCAGGAAAGCTTAGCAAA
Organism: Massospora cicadina; assembly: GCA_022478985.1. Taxonomy (NCBI): domain Eukaryota; kingdom Fungi; phylum Entomophthoromycota; class Entomophthoromycetes; order Entomophthorales; family Entomophthoraceae; genus Massospora; species Massospora cicadina. Next base: position 41,179 of record JAKSZP010000184.1, read on the forward strand.
AAGCTTAGGTTATAGTAGAGCTTGAAGAGCTATTCAATGCTGGTTACAAGTTCCATCTTGAAGCCCTTGAGCTTCTCCTCTTCTGTTATTCTGTAATAAGAATGGCTTTTAATGGGTTTTAATGGACTATAGGAAAACTCAACTTGGTGACTAAAAAAGGTTGTTACTATATGCACCAATTTACATTTCCCTTCGCCTACTCTCTGAGGCCCAGTATACTTGGCCGTGGATCTTGCCAGTGACTATTGAGTTAATGAATTCACTTCAAGAACAAGTTCAAGTGTACTTAATAGCCAGTAAGGTTATATTTAGTCAACTTAAAGGCCAAAGGGCTTGTGTAACGCCTCAGCAACATTCCAATGGGCTGTGAATAGATTCATGGGTGACTTAGTACTATCAGGTATTATGTTATAACAAAACAATAAAACAGTCTTTTAAACTACTTGAAATGGGCACCTGGATTATCTACAAATTTATTATAGTGTCTCTAGGAGGATTCTCTCAAGCTAAACCTTCCAAGTGATCCTTCTTCCATCTGGATATGAATTCTCTTGGATATAAGTTCACAAATAAATTTATTAAACCTATAATGAAAAGCTCACTGATGTAGAGTATATACCTTTTATAGCCTTAGTGATATTCAAGGTTATCGTGGAAAGCAGGATATTGCCATTAGTATATACTTTGATTCACTGACCTAGTAGTCCCCTCATACATCTACTTCCAAGAGGGGGTCATATATAAATAGAGCTTAAACCAGGATCATATTTTAATTTATCTTTTTACTTTCTTGACTTTAAAGATGATTCTCATTCATCATTGTTTTGACTAGCTTATCGTTCTATTTACTTATGCTAGCAACGTGACTGTTGGTGAGATTTTAGCTCAACACAGCGACCATCAAGTGCACCATCTCATGGTATATCTTAGTAAAACCTCGACAAAAGTTAGAAAAAATTAATATAAAGCTGAATAAGAGTGTCTTGCCATCTTACCAAAAATATATCTGACCTTATCTATATGAGACTCACTTTAATAAGATCACTCACCACGTCTTCCCCTATAGCTACAAGTGATGATAAGTTTAGAAAAAGAGTAGTGAGATGGATACTCTAAATGCATTCTACATTCTCACAATCCTTTACTAAGCTGGGGCTGTCCATCAGGATATTAATAAGCTATCAAGGATGTCTGTCCTAGATGTTCAGATGCGACAGGAAAACTGACAGCATGAACTAATAAGTTGGACAGAGAGATGAAAATTGTAGGTCCTAGAAACTAACCTGAGCTGAAGAGGATGACTAAGGACAAATCTAATACAGGATTGGATGAATTACAAGCAGCTAATGAGAAATAACTATATTATTCAAAGTCTTCTTAAAATGATGTCATTCTCAAGAGGGACAAATTTCTGGAAAAGTGCTGTAAAGTAGAGTACAAGTGATTAAAGAAGCGATGTTACTAGTATTATATGGTGAGATTAACTAAGAAGTGCTGGAAGCATCCATGACGTGTAGAAATAAAGCTTTTACTAGCATGAGATTCTAACGTCAGGTGGTGGCTCCCTTAGTCTTTTTCAGTGTATTCATCATTTATTTGGTTGGATCCTTACTGACAGGTCTCATGGCCACAAACTAATTTTTTACAATAGACTACTTGACAAAAGTGGGTTAGTGCCTTATCTGTTTAGCGGTAACTGCAAAAGCCACCGACCTATTTCTTTTCCATTCCATGAACACTAAAACATGGATGGCCTACTATCCACCTATCAAAAATGTGCTTGTTGATTTTTCAGGTAGTTAGGAGCTAACACCTTGGTATAAAAAACCAAAAACTTGCTTCCCACTTCAACTTTTTGTTAATGAGGAGGTAAAGTGGACAAATGAACGCTGGCCAAACCATTCAAAAATGCCCTTAACCATCCTCATGAGTTGATACTTATACTTGCTGAGCGTCTTAAAACTATTACATTAAGTATACCTAAGTAATTAAGGTGTCACACTTATGGGCTGTATATGAAAGAGAGCCTCAAATACTCAGTAGCATGCAACCCTGTTTGAAGTGTCTGTGCTTAATAACACAAAATTTACTATGTTGGTATTGTACAATGAGATAATTTTATTTATGCAATTGCCAAGCAAGCCATAGTTTCAACCACCACACTGTAAATCGCTATTTTAATGCCAACGTCCCCAACTCTCCAACTGTTAGATATATGATCTTATTTTGGTTCTATCGCCAACAACACAGTAGCAACAAACAATTTATCCACTTCCTAGTTGGGCCCTTACCATATTATCAATAAGGCTGGATTTGAGCACAATATATCCAATGTAACTTTGGGTACCGTGGTAAACTTAGAACAAAGGAGATTTATTAAACTTATGTCCTCTAAAATAAAATCCTGGGGGGAACTTTCAGAGATTATGGCCCTAATAAAAATAGAACCACAATTCATGGATCAAGTCTTTATAAGCTAACAATTGAATTATCCCTACCTTCAAGTGCGTCTAGAATTATAGTAGACAAAGGAGGTTCTTATCAAAAATGCCACAAAATAATGGTTGTTCAGGGACACCCATTGACAAATTCATTCAATTGCTTCATGATTACTAACAACAATATCTGTGCAGCTCTAGTACAATGGGTGTGAAAACTTCAAAGCTAATTCAGATAAAAAAGACCATTTTTGACATTCAGTCTTGAAGGAAACTGGAGACTCTGACTGAGGAGTCCTAAGGTACCCTCTGTGGCGCAAATGTTTACCCTACTAGTATGTATATATATAACAATTGGAGAGGGGCTCTATATATTCCATTTAATATCTTTAGTACTATTGTTGTCACTCTTTTTAACATAAAACGGTGGAATATTTCCTGTCCTGTTTACAAAAAAAGCACCTGCAAATATCTAGATGGTAGAAAAGTAAAATTTAATAATACTTTTTTGAGAAGTCATATCACCAATTGCCATCCCCAAGATAGCTAGAACTTTAATTAAGGTCTCTTAAGTCTCAAAAAGATTTCATCACTTTTATGGAAATTATATAAGACATCAGGTAGAATATGCAGTGTCTATTTGTACTTGTTGGTTGAAGAAAGTTCATGATAGAACAATAATGTAAAGAAAGGGCCATATTTAGGAACAATCATGAGAAACCTTAAAGCGATAAGGTGACTTGGATTTATTTTCATAATAAAGCAGCTAATATTGAAAGTGTTTTAAGGTGGCAGTAAATATGGGTGGCTGCTTCTGTAAGAGTTAGAGTTAGACACATTAAAAATTCTAGGAAAACTGTATCATTACCATTAAGCTATAAATACCATTAATGCACATGGAGAGGTAAAACTGGCTTCCATCTTTAGAGCTATGCATCCCTTTTGATAGGTGGAATTATTGGCTTGTATTAAGGAAAAAGGCGCATCACTCTGCGCGATACTTCTTTAGATGGGACATACTTCTATGCTGTGGTTTACCTTCCAGTTGCCCATGTATCAGGCATGCAAATTTATATGCATTAATACATCAGTTTTTGGTATACACGCCCAAAGACATCGCCACACATGGCTTAATTTGAGGTGAAACTATTGAGTGGTATTTACGCATCTAAGTTTGTTTTTATGTAGACAGGTCTTTTGAAATGTCCAAAGATTTAAATATAATCTAAATTTTATGTTTGGTTTTTTCTTGGATATTTTAGCATGGGTAATATTTATCTATTGTGATCTTGTGCATATATCACTTTAAAGCCCTCTTATTGATATTTCACCCACTAAGGAAAAAGTAATTTATTTATTTTAATATGCATTAGTAATTTAAAATGATATAGAACAACATGTGGTCCAGTATATACGGGTGGTATAAATATACTTAACAGGGTATTAAGATCAATAAAACATAAGGACTAAATCTCTTACAAAGTTGCTACAGACAGGTTTTTACTTCTCTTTCTGCTAAGCATCATTTTTTGAAAATCAATTCCGCCTGAAATTTAGCTCCACTAAAGAGATTTATGAAAACATTTAGCAAATATGGCGGGAAACCCCGCAAAAGAACCCGCAGGCTCTGACAAACGAGCCAGCACACCCCCAAATGAAGCAACCCTCGGTTACCCACCTCAGGGTCAACCAGAATCACCCGCTCTCAAGCAGCGGCCATGAAAGCAGGCACCACCCCCCAACCTGGAGCTACTTCAACTAGTGCCAGTTCACCTGGTCGCACTTCTGCAACCTGCACGCCTAACAGCTCTGTGTGCGCTGCCTCCCACCAACCCGCTGGGCCCCCCCCAACCAAGGAGGCCATCACCCACGCTGTTTTAATGGCATCTGCTCAGTTGAATGCAACTCAGCCCATCCAGGCATTCACCTCCCCCAGTGTCAGCTAATTCAGCCCCATCTATTATTGCTGATGCTGTGTTTCTGGCTCCCTCCATGAGGGGCGATACTCAGCTACCTGGCCCCCAAACCCTCAGATATAAGGTTGGATTAGCCGCACATTCTGGTTCACTAAGCACCAAATTGGGACAATCTACCCTTCCCAATGAGGATTCAAATGGTTCGGATTTTGGAACTTCACATCAGTTCCAATCTCACCCATCCCATTTAAACCCCGTAATTGGCACATCTCAAGTTGTCACTTTATTTCCATATGCTGAAAATGACCAATCCACCAATCATCCAGTGAGTTTTGCCCACGAAATCACAGCAAATACTCGGGCTACTTTTACCCAAATAGATTGGGATGGTGATGAAACATCGCCCTCCTCCCAATTGGCTGGAGTTAATTCCAATCTGGATGGGCCTCCCCAATTTAACGAAGCCCAACAATCACCTGGCCCCCAAACCCTCGGATGTAAGGTTGGATTAGCCGCACATTCTGGTTCACTTATCACCAAATTGGGACAGTCTACTCTTCCTAATGGGGATCAAATGGTTCAGATTTTAAACTTCACACCAGTTCCAATCTCACCCGTCCCATTTAAACCCCATAATTGGCAATTCTCAAGTCGGCACTTTATCTCCATATGCTGAAAATGACCAATTCACTAATCAGCCAGTGAGTTTTGCCCACAAAATCACAGCAAATACTTAGGCTTAATTTACCCAAATAGATTGGGGTGGTGATGAAACATCGCCCTCCTCCCAATTGGCTGGATTTAATTCCAATCTGGATGGGCCTCCCCAATTTAGCCAGGCCCAACAATCCGCCCCTCAATTTAATATGATGCCAGCAACTGCTGTAACGTTCCAGCAACAAGGGAACTCCGCAAACTTGTCCAAACCACCAGCTCACACTCAACCCATGATTTCAGCCCAAAGCAAACACAAACGTACCAAAGGAGCCACTGGGGCGTGGCAAAAACCTCTGGCACCAACGCTACACAAATCTGATCCCCGTGAAGTGGCGTTTATTGCTGATGTTAAGAAGAAATGGGCCAAAACTAGAGCGCAAAAAGCTCTACCTCGCTCAACCCTCTCCCACGCAATTTGCCTTTATTATGGGCATAACCCTGTTGAATTCTATATGGAGGATTACTTCTCATACTTTGCAGCGATTGCGGAGACTTTCCAATTAACACCACCATCTATGATTCAGTGGAGGGCCACTACATCCATGTGGGCTTCACTGAAGCTGCCCTTGCTGACCATGCTGCCACCCTCCAAGTCATTATTCCGCGTGGATATCTTCGCATCTCCCGCACATGCTCTCACCTGGAGAAAATTTCATGGGTTACTTTTTCCAACCTACCAACGACTGTTGATCCTGAGTCTCTTAAACTGGCGCTCCATCGTGGTTCAATGGAGTTTGGGTCTGTTCTTTCAGTAGACTTTAGCGTCCCCTCTTACTATGCTCCCACTCAAAGAGCTCGCACTGCTAGGGCGTCGTTCAACCCTCACCCACTGTATCCCGCAACATTGAGGTTATTCCTCATGTAGCGGTAGTTGGGGCATGCCCTGAGATCTTTTTTGTCGACCCTGATCAGGCGCACCCCCGTTGTTCTTGGTGTAACGCCCTTGGACACTTGTATAGTGGCTGCACAGCTCGAAAACAAGCCCTCTTAGCCACCACCCAGGGGCCTAAACCAGTCCAAAAACGATCCCACGTGGCCGCAGCAGCAATGCCACAACTCACACAATGGGTTCCCGTTCAAGACCTTTCCCCTGAGGCCTTACGCCTAGCAGTTGGAAACAGCTAACCCCACTATTGGTATGGGATACCTTCGCGCTCATGCCCCCCTTCCAGTGGGCACCCCCTCCAATCTCCCAGAGTCAACTCCCTCTCTCACTAAGCGCAAGGCATCTCCCAAAGGGTGCCCCTCGTCAGCCACCCCCACTCAGGGCTCCGCGGCACCCCCACTAACCTCCACCAGCGATTTATTGCATCAACCCTCAGCTCCCAATGGAGCTATGCCCACCAGCATGGACTGGCAACCCGAAGCCTGCGGTAGAAGTGCCACCTCAAAGAGTCCTACCCCAACCCCACAGTCCATTTCGCGCGGATCCTTTTCAGTGTTGAAGGAAGTGAATATGGACTCAGACTTATCAAATGGGGACACCGCGGAGGTCACCATTGAGCACCCTCAGGTCTTTCCCCTGCAACGGAGCGGGGGCAGCATCCTAGGCTGGCTTACTGGGTCCTCCGCCCCCCACCCTCTCCTTCCCCTCAGAACCCTTAACGCTCCTCACGGATTGCAGCTAATAGTCAAGCTAAAGGACTCAAAACTAGCCGCCTCACAGCAGCAGGCTTAAGCGCTGGCAACCCCCCAGGACATGGAGGGGAACAGCTATGAGTCCCCATGGCAGCACCCTGGCCCTGCAATGCATCAACGCAAATGGGTTTTGGGACTTTAAGCGGGGAGCCCGCCTCCTCCACAACTTTAGTTCAGCACAAATTGACATCGCTGCTGTCCAGGAGCCTCATATCCTCCCCCACAAACAATCTGCATGGAATGAACATTTTGGAGGCAACTCCTTCTGGACAAACCATGCCGCCCTTATTGTTTTGAATCCCCAGGCTAAAACCCATTCTTTTTCACAATATCTAGGTGGCCTCCTCATACTGGCCAAACTCACCACTCCTGACTTCTCCTTCTTCTCTGCAAGCATCTACCTACCTAATGCAGGTCAGGAGCAAAATCAGCTCTTGGAAGAGCTCGTCCAACTCAATCTCCCACGGAATACAGTCCTCTTAGGAGATTTCAACACAACCATAAGTCGCGTCCGTGACTCTTACCCCCCTGCAGCAAGGGAACGCCCTGGATCAAGTCGCCTCCAGGATTTCCTTCGCCTAAGTGGCTTTATAGATGCGCTTCCACCTTCCGCGTCTGGCCTAGGTTGCATGACTAGGATCCAGTATAATGGAGGTGCTTTCCAGTCAGCGTCACGCATAGATATGGCACTGATTGGCCCCCTGCTAATTGGCCGCGTCTCCTCTCCCATCTCTCGTGACAACCCTCTGAGTGATCACAGGTCACTCACCGTTGTCCTCACCACCGCACTTAGACCGTCGCATAGGTTCTGGCCTAGGGTTGCCCCAGCTCTTCTCAACAACCCCTTCACTAAGGAGAAGCTGTCTATGACCATCCGGGAGACTTTCAACTCCCCCCACCCCACCTGCTTGACCACAAGGCTAGATGGGCGGTGACCAAGGAGGGCATCACCCGCGTTGCTTATAACTGTGCCAAAGCCCAGATGACTGCAGCTCGCGCCAGAGTCAAAAGGGCGGAAGCCAGAATCAGACATCTGGAACGAAACTGCCAGCCTTCGCCCTCTCCCAGATGGTTGGAAGACTGGGAAGTGGCGCAGGAAGCACTCCGCTTGGAGCTCACACTGCAGGAAGAACGGGCAGCAAACTTTACAACATCTCGTTACTATGCTCAATGGGAACGCCCCACCCGCTTCTTCTTTCAGAAACAGAAAGCCCGGTCAACAGCGCAGGATATTACTGCACTAAAGATTGTCACTACAACCACTTCGGATAAGGAGGAAATCACGCAGGAACTACACCGCTTCTACTCCAACCTCTTCCATGCCACCCAGGTGGACCCATCGGACATCCAAGACTTCCTGTGGCGGGCTCCAGAGCCGCCCATTGACCCACTGGCTGATGAGGCTCTACTGGCGCCTATTTCCATCCAGGAGGTGATGGAAACCCTTCTGAAATCTCCACGGCTTAAAGCCCCAGGCCCAGAAGGAATACCCTTTAAGGTGTGCCTTCTGGAACCTGCAGTGATAGCCAGAACCCTCCGCGACCTCTTCGCTGCGCTCTTGGTGAATGGCGAGGTCCTCCCCGACTCCAGAGGCTCAATCACGACCCTCATTCACAAGAAGTCAGACCGTGAGAACCTGGTGAACTGGCGCCCCATAGCGTTTATCAACACAGACCACAAGCTCTTCATGAAGCTTCTGGCCAACCACATCACCAAATGGGTGTCACCTCGCCTCTCCCCATCCCAGCACGGTTTTATTCCGTGGAGGTCATTATGGGACAACTAAAATGACCTTCATGTGACTTTGACTGCTAACTCTCGTAAGGTGAATGGCTTTGTGGCTCTCCTGGATATGGAGAAAGCATATGATTGGGTAGCCTGGAAGTATATTGATGCTTCCCTGGCCCGCTTCCATCTCCCGCCCGCAGCTAGGCGCTGGATATCAGCGCTCTATGACCAGCTCCACACCAGAGTCCTGGCGCCAATGGGTTTTACAGTGGCAGTACCAGTTGGACAAGGTCCCTGGCAAGGGGACCCCCTGAGCCCTATCCTTTTTAACATCACCCTTGACCCCCTCTTGGCCTCCTTACAGGACAAGCTAACAGGGATTCTGGTCCCAGGTAAAGCCCCCACACGCACCATGGCATTTGCAGATGACACTGCCATTGCATTTGGCTGCCCTGGGGATGTTGCCCTCGCTGCTGTGACCATTGAGAGGTACACCAAGGCGTCCAACGCCATGGTCAACACCTCCAAGACAACAGTTGTACATGTCGACTCCCCCACCTTCCCCCCACCATTTGGTATTGAACCTGTGCGCGGTACCTTCCGTCACCTGGGCGTTCTCACCAGCCAACAAGGAGTTGCGCTAAAAGACAATGAGGACTTGCTTCTCGCAGCAGTTAACTCCAGGATTGACAGCTGGAACTGGCGGCACATCACCCCCCAGGGTCGAGCTCTGATGGCCAATGTGTTCCTCCTCTCCAAAGTCTGGTTCCTAGTGCACGTCTGCCCATTCACAGATGCCTTTTATACGCGGCTCAATGTACTCCTCCGCTGTTGGATCTGGGGCTCAAACCATCCACCAATGGCCCTCTCAACCATTGCCTGACCCTGCAATGAAGAGGGCCTAGGGCTTCTGGACACACGATCCCACGCCACCACAATCTTCCTGAAGTTCCTATGGCCGATTGTCTTCTGGGACGCGACCCCCATGCCCCAATGGGCGCCCGCCCTCCACCAGTCAGTGTCAGCAGCTCTGGGTCTTCCTAGAGCATCTCTGACCTCATTAGGGGAGTGGCTCACAAACCACCCAGGCCATCGCCTGAAACCATCCTAATCCCCCTACTGGAACCATGCTCTCCTTGCCCTGAAACGAGTATGTGCACGGATCCACCATGCCTTCCCATACAGAAGGGAAGGCCCTGGCCTCAGCCCCCGTCGCCATGAAATTGTGCACAATGGACAAGTTGTCACAACTCGCCTCAACCCCCAAGATCGTCCTCCCATCCGCCCAAGACTCCTTGAGCTCCTCCCTCCCTCCGTGAGATTTGACCTTAAGGAATTGTGGAAGGACGTCTATCACCCCATCCTGTCAGCAAAGGTGTCCAACACCTTATGGAGGGTGCTCCACTGTTCATATAGGAAAGGGGACCAGACTGGCCCTACCTTCCAGCACTGAAGCTGCCCCCACTGTGCGGAGCCTATTGACTCCCACCTCCATCATTTTTTCACCTGTCCAGGTGTCGCCGCATTTTAGCCAAAGGCCCGCGCGCTCCTCCATGCTCAGCCCTGGTCTGGACACCCTGTGCAAGGCCTCATGTTTGAGCAGACATTGCCTGGTTGCCACCGACCCCTCCGTGTCCTCGCCTATGCCACAGCCATCTGGACTATCCATAACTCCTTCCTTTGTGCTGCCTTTGACCAGCAGGTGTGGACCCTTCCACACATGATCACCCACTTTCAGGTACACTTTGAGATGGCCCTGAAGGTCTGCACTATGTCGCCAACCCTCCCCCAGTCAGTTGTCACTGCAGCACAGCTCTGGCGCTCAAACCCCCCCTCCCTTTCTCGATGCCTCCTCCCTCCCCTTCCCTCGCCTCAGGCTCTTAGGAGCCCAGGCGTAATTCAATAAACATCGATGAATCCCTCCCTTGGGTTGGGACCATCTAGTACTAAAAAAAAGTTGCTACAGACTGCATGTGAGCAAACTTGTAAGGATGTATGTTTGTTGTTAGTTATATTACTAATTTGAATATATGCTAGATTCTTATTCTACATTTTTTATATATCACTCCACTATATTGGGTCCATATAGTGTTTAAAGGTGCACTTGGAACGTCAATCTGACTATAGCATTCTTTCATGAAAGCATACACTTATGAATATATGACGGAGTAAAGGCTCTTTATGTTTTGTAAACCAAGTTTAAGGCAGGATTACACAATTTTGTTGATTGAGGCTGGATTAGAGATACCATTAAGGGTTTTTGGGCTTAATTTTGTTTTATTAGACTTAATGATGTTCTTTAAAATCCCTTAAGCTAGAAGAAACAATGTCCGGCATAAAGGTAACTACCAAGCAAAAAATTCTTGTTTTTTGTTAAAGAGCCATATTAGACATATATGATTATTCTTTGATTATCTTCTATAATAAGTATTTGGGTTATGTGTTATCACAACAACATAATGTCAGCAAATGACATCTTTGAAGGTGAAGGTCTTTAGAAACTATACCTTTAAGGAGCAACTTTATAACTAAGTATTAGGTCATGTTCAAATGAGTATAGGATGGACTGATAATGAGTAATATTAACTTGACTACAAACATATAAAATTTGATACTTATTAGATATATTTTCATCACAATAAAGTATAAAAATAAGCATATAGAAGTTAATATATATAATATACTTCTAAAATAAGTTTATACATTGAAGTGTATTAAGTTTTTAAACATCTTTTAGCTAGGTCTTATAATTAGTCACTACATTATTCAGCTCCTTCATTTCATTTATTTACTTCACCTTTAATCTTTTCCTTTAGCTCTTATACTGTTCTTAATGGTTCCTATAGTATTTTACTCTTCAAATAACTTTAGAAGAAGAAGTCAAAAAAACTGTGAGATTTGGCAATTGTGCGTCATGCAAATTCCCTGTTTAAGAAAAAACTTATTTGGAAGCAAGATGATGACAAAAATCATGATTATCCAATCTGTATGGCTGGTAGATCCATCATACTGTTATTTTCTACACGTTTACATTGTACTGAGCAAGTTGTGAAGCAAAAAGATTTTCAACATGTATAAATAGCCATCCAACATCGAAGTTGCAGCATTTCAATACAATTTCGTAACTAATTAGGTCCTACAATCCCTAGTGAAGTCATAGCGTACCACAAAGTACCTTTTTTGCAAAATGAGATGTTGCTGATGGACTTGTTAATGATTCACATCACATAAAGTATTTTCTTTTGTTTTTGTACCAGACGGATGAAAATGGACTTATCACATATCCATATGTTGTGTACAATGTTCTATTCTTGGTCAATCAATTTAAAAACTATTTACAAAGCATTTTTAATCAATGTTTTCTGCCTCATTTAGATATCTAACGGCTTTAAATTTGTTTAGGTGGTAGTGAATATTTTAGTGTAAAATATCTTACTGATATAGTGGAAATCTAGAGTTTTGCTATCCCAGCAAGAAAAACAATGCGGTCTTATTCAAATTGCAAACTTACACATTATTTTTTTAAGATTGAAGTGATTTTGGTCTTCCAAATTTCCTTTTTATGGCTGTAGTCTATATAAAGTACCCAACCATCATTTTCTTTGCTTGAATTATAACACTGACTGAGTTTTGTAGAATGTTAAGATGACCATGGAAAGCATAGTGCATTTCTTATAAGAGCTACCATTTAAAAATGATTTGATGGTGTACGTTCACTGTACACAAGTTCAAGGCACCATTGAAACTTAATGATATGTCTTAGAAAACGACCAACAGCTTTTTAAACCTCTCTATTTGTTGAAGCAGAATTTTGGATTGTTTCAAACCACTCATTATTCTTTCTTGCCATGTACTAAGATTAAAATATGAAGTTGATGGTAAAGAGACCTGTTAACTTCATATCATCCTGAGAACAAAGATATATAATGGTTTGATGTGACACTTTTATTACCTTCAAAAAATTAGATTTTGGTAAAACTTCTTAATGAGTACACTTATTTGCCATCCACGGTCTTTTTATAAGATATATACTTCCCTTCTCTTAATTAAAGTGTTCTTTACAACTACTATATGGATAACATCATCTTTGTTTTTTTGTTAAAAATTTGGCAAGGAGTTGCTCAGAGGTGCTTAGCTGAAGTATCTCAGAAAAACAACAGCGAGAGTACTTGTAAACTCAGCAGCTGTCTGAAAGATTTAGGACTAAAAAGTAGACCACAAATAGTCTTGATTTAAACAGTAAAGACAAGTATGATCAACGGTAGTTTATTTAGTAAAATTTGGGGTTTTTATACCCCATTTTTTAAAGAGAACCCCATAGCCATTGACTAAATTAATACTGTGGTCATTTGACATTCACATATAAAGAAATCCATACCACTAATAGAAAGATCATAAAGATGGCCGGGCTTCATGAATTTTTTGCCATTGCAATACTTAGTCATCAATGTGGGAATCAATTTTGAAGGTGCTTTCAGATTCTGACTAACTGATTTTTTAATGTTCAGGTTGATCCAGAGAATCTGAGGAGAAGAGTCATCTTTACTATCGCTTGGATTTTGATCTAAATCCTATTCAGTAAGATGAATTTATGATCCAAAGTAACGCGTTTGGAACCAGGGGGGATAGTTTTTAGATAAATGAAGGAAATAACTATTAGAACACTTTAAAATATTTTTACACAAATAATGCTTAGTATTCATTGATTGTACATCAGTGCAAATGACATGTACATGTGTTGCTGACTCAATAAACTTTATATAATCAGGTGGCTCAAAATAGGCTTATTCCAGTCAAATTTGAGTAGATTTAAGCTCCTGATTGGTAGGGCACTATTTTCACCCTTCAGAACCCACTTTAAGTCTGTGGAAGGGGTTTTTTCTCTTAGTAGGGGGATCTAAATTCAAATTAGTGCTAGGGCAAACTTCAGAAGTAGCTCGCCTAATTTTCTAGTGTCTGAATTAGAGTTCTTAAGATGGTTTAAACATTTTGACACCTGGTTATTCTTTTCAATCAGGTGAACATCCAAATGTCAAAATTACTTTTCAAGAATATTGTGGGGAGGTTAGGAACTTAAGAATAATCCATGAACCTTGTTTATAGTAACTCCAGAGGCAAGGAACTTGATGGAGTACTTATCACCCCTCTTGTAAGTGGTGATGAAAGGTCCTTCCCAAGTGGACACAACTTTGCCACTTCTGAGAGTGATGTGATTGTGATAATATAGTTCCAAATATGATATTTGAAAGGGAGGTAGAGGTTGTCTGAGCTTGTTAGCCGCTCAGACCTCTTTATTAACTGTCTTTGCTAAATTAGTCATGAAATTGGATTGTAGTTGAATGATATTTTGGGCCAACCTTTCATAGCTTTGTTGGTTTCATCAGTCCTAGCATTGAAAAAACTTTAGCAAATTAGTGAGTATATTAGTCTTAACCATAAAAGATGTGGAATGCAAACATTTAATTAATTGTTGATATCTAAATTTGGTACGCCATAAGAGCACTAGGCAAGAATTAATTCCATTGTATAGGATATGAAGTGGCCAATTTTCATAAAATAGAAACCAAATTTCCATTCAATCTTTTTAGGTACCGTTCATAGAAGGGTTATAGGGAGCCAAAAATATTGTTGAGCCCTCATGGAAGTAGCCAAGATTTTGACAACTCTAGTGAAAAAATTCTTTCTGTTGTCACAGAGAAGGACCTAAGTACAACAAATGGTGAGTAAAGATATGCTGATGTATCAGTGTTGCAGTAGAATTAGCAGTTTGGACTAAAAGAACAATAGCTTCAACCCATTTTTATAAAATGATCAATTCCTATTATTATATACTGATTTCCGGTGGTAGTCTAAAGAAGGGGACCTACCACATCTACGCTTATCATGTGAAATGGTTGTTGGGGGTTAGTAGGCTGATTTTGGTATCTGGCTTTAAAACTAGATTGCTCTTACAGGTTAGGAAAGCGTCCAGGACTTCAATAATGGAATACATAATCCCTTAAAATAGTATCAATCTTTAACCCTCTCATAATTTTCTGCACACCTCCATGTTTAAGGGTGGAGTGAGCTTTCATAATCACATGTATACATTCTGAAGGTCAAATTAAGACAACCAATCTACACCTAGTTTCTTTATAGCTTTCCATTTTCAACCTTGGTGTTTTGAGAGTGTCACATTAGCATTTTCTTAATAGGATCATCTTCATCGTCCCAAGCATCAGGGAACATTAAGAGGTCATTAAATTTCTCTGCTTCATTATTGCCTAAGTGAAGGTAGGCAGGCTAGTTAACCCATTGACATTTATATGCCAGGTCCCAACTCAGTGCTAAATCTTAATATTGTAACGTTGAATCTACAAATCTTAACGATCCAGTCTTCTAGTAAGATTCTTCAGGTTTTTTAACCATTTTAAGGAGACATGGTTGGTAACTACAGTAAAGGAAATTTTATATAAAAAAGAGTGGTTCTTCACAGCAATTAGGATGGTGAGGCACTCCTTCTCCGTGACACTATAGTTACGTTCAGTTTTGAGAGCATCTTGCTGAAATATGAGACTGGGTGATCCACGCCGTTTTCATCCAATTGAGCTAAAATAGCTATAAGATAATTGGAGGCATTGTTAAACAATTTTGAAAGGTTTACCATAATCAGGGTGGCATAGGATAGGTTACTCTTGTGACATTTTCTTCAATGTTTTAAGATCTACTTTTTTCTTGACACCCCAATATAATGGAGTGTTTTTAGTCAATAGATGAACGAGAGGCTCACTGAGTTGAGCAAACTTTTGGGATAAATTAATGGTTATTTCCCATCATACCCAAAAACCTGGATTTATTAAAGGCTTTGAGGCGGAGGCATTTTGGATATATCTTTAACCTTATCTTGTAAGGGGTGAATTCCTTCTTTTTAGATAGCATGACTGAGAAAATTTAATATCTTGAAAATTACAGTTTGATGTTTTCAATTTAATTTTAGACATATGAATATGTTGAAAAACTTCTTTAAGGTTATTAATATGGTCTTTTGAATTTTTAGAAAAATCTGTGATGTCATCAAGATAGACAATCACAAAACTTAGCTTAAGATCCTGTAGGATATAATCCATCGCTCATTATAGTGATGTGGGAGCATTGCAAAAACTTTGAGAAAGTCACATGGGGCGAAATAGGCCTTCACTGCAAATGAGTGCGCTTTTTCCTGATCCTGCTTAAAAAAATTTATTTTCAAATATCAGTTGGCCAAGTACGTGGCAGAAAAGAATTTTGAATTTGAGAGTTGAGCAAGAGCATCAGCAATTTGATGGATAAAATAGTTATCTTTCTTAGTGAGGTATTCAGTTTTTAGTAGTTCATCACTACCTGATGTCCTTCATTATTCTTCTTGATAAGCAAAAAAGGGGATGACTAAGGGCTTTGGGATGGTAATAGTTGTTCAGAGTCTAGTAACTTCCTGAGTTCTGTCCTCATTAGTTGTTTTTTGACCTTTGATTTATGATAAGGTTTGGACTGGATATGTCTAGCATCACCAACATCAATAGTGTGGCTCCAAACTTTTTTTAGCCCATAGTCAGTGTCAGATTTCAATAAAATATCGCTATAAGCATCTAATGAGGAATGAATTTTATAAAAATCGTCAAGGAGTTAATACATCTGAAATATGCATGTTAGGCATAGTACATAACATTTTTTCAGTAGGCAATCCATATCCAACATGGAACCAAAAAAATAATTTTTTATATAATATCCTCAACTGGAACCAACAGGCCTTTTCCTATCTCTTGCTATTTCTTCATAATGTCCTTCTTAGTGGAGTATCCTAATAGACTACTGATTTTTCGCTGTAGACTGGATCCAGTATTACAGGCAAGACCTGAGGCTCCAAAGGACAAGCTTTTGCAATGCTCATTATGCGTAGTAAGCAAAGCCCGTGGATTTTTAAGGTAATCTTGGTATCAATCACTCGTTGTTCACCATGCTTAATCATTATTTCTTCTAAAGTATAAAAAGAAATGTTTCATAAAGCATCCAAAACTCAGGCAAATTTTTTATAGTTCTCCTAGACTTTGTATAATGTAAAGATAATGCAGAAGAAAGGATTTCAACCAGGCAAGAATATACTTTCTTTCTGGGATATTACCATTCAAAATCAGTGGAACCTTGTAGTTGAGTAATAGTGAAAACTCTTTTTCATATAGAAGATTACTTCATACTCAAGCATGAAAGGAGGCCTTTGAGTATGTCATAAATATTGTTTTACAAAGCTACATCAGGTGCCAAAAGTACAAGCTTACTGATTCAAATGGGCTAAGAGTAGTAAGCCTCAATAGCATGACTACAGTTTCGATCTGCAAATCCATACTCCTGTGAATATTCCAAGTTTGACGTCAACTTCATCTTCTTTATAAGCTTCAAATAGATGACATTGATCAGGAAACGAATGTCAAGGATGGCCATGAATCTTAATATTTGGATGAAGACTTCTAATTTGGTTATAGTTCCACCAAAGTTAGGCGGAAGAACAAGGACCTCCTTGAGATATAAAGTCAAGTTGAGTTTTCAAGCTGTCTCAGAATATCGTTCCTTGATGGATTGCAGAGTGTTAACATGGTCAATTGGTCAGATCAACAAGGCAATAAACTGATTGAAATCACTAGCAGTATCAATAGCATCACGGCACCCCAGAACTTGACTGAGATATGAACCATTAGGTACCATGGTGTCATCAACTCCTTCAGCATTCAACTGATCAGGTTTTGACTTCAGCAGGCGTTCCTAATACATAGTAGCCAACATCTTCATAACGTCTTTCAAATTTTTCTTTGGAGGGATTATCTATAAAGATTAGATGAGCAATGGAAGAGGGGGAGTCAGGAATGTCAGATTTGCGGTGGCAATAGGGGTTCCTGTACCTACACCAACAAGTCTTTTCCCTTCTCTCCAGTCTTGTATCTCTTCTTATGACACACAATTTCAACATGCCCGACCTTGTTGCAATAGGTGCACTTTCGACGCTCAGTTTGTTTTGGCTTTGGGTTCTAAATGGGCAAGACTCAGGGTTTCAATTCAACTTTTTGTGTAGACTTGGATATATTAAAGTTGACATCATCTAATAAGGATTCCTTGATGCCTTGTATACTTTGGAAGTAACATTTCACTGAGGTAATGTGCATCGCCAAGGAAAGATTAGAGGGCACCAAATCATGAAATCTTTAATGATTCCATTCTGTTTAGCTTCTTAGAGGTTAAAAGCGATTGGGCTTCAATGTAGAATCAATCAACAGATGCAGCAATTGATTCTCCCTTCTTCATGATGATGACCATGAAAGCCTGCTACTTCATGTTTAAACTTTTTGGATCTGATTCATTAGTAATAGTTTTCTTAACATCTACCAAGGTAATAAGGGTGCTCATATGTGGAACCTTTACTTCTTGTGCTATACTACTTGGGCAGAAAAGGATGTGTTTGACTTTTTGGTGATTGATTGCCCCATCGATGGCAGATTCATAGATGTATAGAAACAAGTAAATTCTATCTTCTCCATGGGTAAACTTCTCCTTAAGTGGGTTTAAAGGGGACGTGTTCACCTTTGGTAAGGGCATGGGCAGCTTGAGTACTTTGTCCAGGAACCTGTGATCAAATAGCCATTTGATCAAATTAATAAGAGCTGGTCAATTTGCTCTTGTGTAGCATCAAGACAGCTTATAAGGCTATTTGGGTCAAGAGAGAGGCAGATTCACATATGGTCATTCTAGCTTACATCACAATCTTGTTTGTCACAAATTCTTTAACCAGTTTTTAAGAATCTAACATTAAAAATGAAAAATTAAAAAAAGTTTGTTTAAATTTTGACTATCAGCTTCCACCAACCTAAAACGCTTTTGAAATTCATCCTTTATCTTCTTGATCCTTAATCGTCAGAAGGATGGGATCTTTGAGAACGTAGGTCATCCTTAACCTGCTCATAATCATTCTCAACTTAGGCCAACCAATTGTATATATTCTTTTAGCAGATCAACCCTTTAATCTTCTTCTTGACAACTTAAAGCTCATTCTTACAATCACTAAATCATTGGGCCAAATATTTGGCATTTCAAGGGATGTCTTCAGCTTTAACTCTTTCTCCAATTTTGAGCGACTTTGGTTTATAAAGCAGGAGTGTAACCATGAATTTCTTGAGAGGGATGACGCTTAAATTTTCCAAAGCGAGACAAGGCATGGGTAATTGTTGTCCTAAAATGGCTAGACGTTGCTCATCACCATGTTAAGTAGAAGCTTGGGATAGAAGTATATTTAAGCTTTCTCTTCTTATTTTGTAAGTTCTTTTGCAAATTCATAAAGCAGAGATCATTTATTGGTGACAGACACTTCCTATTCTTCATTTAATAACTTCTTGGCTTCTTCTTCATAAACCACTACACCAGTTATGGTCATGGTAATTTGTTATGAAGCTTATTAATTAATCTTCTGTTCTCTTATATCCAGAATTTGCCTATCTGATATGACTTGAGACCAAGTTGTAGAGATTATTATAATCCATCCTCAGTGCAATATGATCACTAAATGTCATTGCAGTCCTTCATGGTGTACTCCCAATAGGTTATCATATGAAACATAGCTGAGTTACAAACTTTTAGATATACGTAGTCAAGTTAGTATGTTGACTGCAGGTGTCTGGGAGAGTTCAGATTTTTAAAGAAGATCATCAGTCAATCCTCCACAGAGGGGCCTCTTTCACAGATTCAAGGTATCCAGGGTTTAATATGCCATGAGTCATATATCTAACAACTTTAGGTAGATGGACAGGTAGTTCTTTGAGATTCTGAATGACAACATGGTCGAATTGAACACATTTAACGTGATAGTTGGAGGTCTATCTATCTGTTCGTTCTATTCACCATCCCCATTTTCTGATATATCCAGTATTGCTAATGGTAGGTTCATCTTCCATCTTTATTATAAGGTATATCTGTGGTGTACAGGGCCCCATGTAGTGAGCACCACTAGTGATTTTGGTAAGGAGTGACTCACAGGGGCTTACCTTCAAGATCTTAACAAAACAACAGTTGTGGGAGTAATTGCAAACTCAGCAGCTGTCTGAAAAATATGGGATTAGAACTTATACTATTAATAGGCTTGATATCAACGATGACTATAGGTATAATATGTGGTCTTTATTTGGTAAGACTTGGGGTTTTATACCTCTTTCCTAAAAAACTCAAAGCCAATGACTAATTAAATACTGTGGCCTTTTGAAGTTTGCATATAAAGAAATATCATAACATAGATATAGAAAAGTTCATGTAAATGGCCGGACTTTATGATTCTTTCCACATTGCAATACTTCTTCATCAATGCGGGAATCAATATTTTGAGATGCTTTCAGATTTTCACTAACTTAATCGTTAATGTTCAGGTTGATCCAGAGAATCTGAAGAGAAGACTCATCCTTATTATCACTTGAATTTTTTAACCAAATCCTATTCAGTAAGATGCAATTTAGATCCAAAGTAACGCTTTTGGAATCAGGGTGATGGGTTTTAGATCAATGAAGGAATGATTGATAAAAAACTTTAAATATTCTCACTCAAATATGGCTTAGTATTATTAATTGATCAGCAGTGCAAATGACATGTCCATATGGTAAAGACTCAATAAACTTTTTATACTCAGTTGGCTCAAAACAGGCTTATTTCACTCAAATTTGAGTAAAAATTAGTTCCTGATTGGCAGTTAAACTACTTTCGCCATTATGATTCCACTTTTAAGTCTATAAAATGGGGTTATTTTCTTTTAGGAGGAAGATCTAAATTTAATTTTAATGCAAGGGCAAACCTTAGAACTAGTTCGCCTAATTCTCTGAGTTTTTTGTTTAGGTTTGAGAATGATCTGGAACTTTTCAACATCTGGATATTATTCTCAACCAAGCAAAAATCCAAACGTCTGACTTTCTTGAAGTCATCCACGATTATTAATAGTAATTCTAGTTTAGAGAATTAATTGAGGATTGAAGTCATTAATGACTTAGGAAGGACCTTAAGACCCATGAGACCACTAATGCACAGAAGATAGGACAATTCATATAAGGATGAAGATAAGAATACAATTAAAAGGTCTGGATGATTGATTGAATCATAAAACTTTTACAGCAAAAACAGATTGATAATAGAACCATGTAATAAATTGCAAAAGTATATTCCAGCAAATCAGATTATAAAACTTTTATGATGCCAGAGCATAAAACTCTGGATATGAGTACAATGGCTATTCACATGGACATACTTTCAGGCACAAAGGGTCTAGCAAGATTTTTAATGATCTAAAACAAATGAAGCAAATTAAAAGATAATTGTACGTGAAGAGAAAACTTCTGTGGACACCATAAGAGGATCTTTATACTTGAAAAGATTTTTTATCTAGATGCTTTGAATGTATTAGAGGTATTAATTACCAATCAAGCCAAGAGTTAGCCATTCACCAAATATTAACACATGGTAATTATACAGATAAAAAATTTTGCTTCCAATTACTACTATTAATTAATATCACTGGAAATTGATACACTCTCAATTATCTTTTCCTATAGTTAATTTATTTACTTTTAAGTATAGTAATCCAAAACTTTATCCAATAAAGTATCATTTCACAATATTCTGGTATGCGCTTACTTCTTTTATTTGGTTTAGAAGAAAAAGTAGAAATGAGATGAGCCAGTTATAGAGCACATAGATTGAAAACTCCGCACTGATCATTATAGGTCTTTGAATATCACGCTGGCATTAACCTACTTCAAGAGGAAGAAATCAATAAGTCCTGCTGTTTAAAAACTGTCACACGTAATTAACTTAATCTGCAATATGGTGCTGTTAGCTCTATAGTTATTATAGCTAGTTCTAACAATAGGTAGGCACCAAATAATACCCAATGGGGGACCAAATTACAATTAAATTGAGTATTACTCCAAATTTAGAGCAACTGAACAAGCCATGGATACACTATGGGCAACTTGAAAGTCTAGCAGCCACAGAATGTAAATGCAATAAGCTAGCTTATCAGCTTTGTTTTAAAAAGTGGTTGAACTATAGAATTATTTAGGCAAATTTTAAATATTGCTGGCATGATCATATTGCAGATACCCCCTTGTCAAGGCTATAACACAAATTGATGGACTTGAGTCAGTTGTGAAGGCCTTAGAGGTGTAAAATACATTTAGGAAGCGAGCACCACTTGAACATCTTAGCAAAAATAAACAGGGTAAGAAGGTATGCCAAAGTGTAAGCATATTGGACACCATGGGCTGGTACATCAATGAATTGAAGAACCATAAGCATCAATCCTCACAGTAATTGCTACCCAAACAGGAGAAACTTCCCTAACAAGGACACCCGTCCTAAAGATTTAATAGGTATGAGCTGAGTCAGCTACCAAAGAACTGAACTTTGAGCCCCACTTTAAAACATTATACACCTTGGTTTAGGGAACAATTTATAAGCTCCTTATGTATGTACCTTGAAAACAGTATAGATGAATTTAGTGACAGAGAAGACTCAGCATAGCTAAGGGTGCATGTGCCGTGAGGCTCAAATGTTTAAGCACTGGTATCAAACCAAAATTTTTCTATACTTAAGTTAAGGAAATCTTATTGTCAAAAATTGGAAGCACTAAAATTGTGCAAAATATGAAACAGAATTTTTTGTAAATAGTAATTCTAGGGCTGAGATGGTTACCAACTACTCTGCAATATACTAAATGAAAGCTTAAAAGCTTTATGCCACCAGGTGCAGTTTTTTTACCGTAAAGACCACCCTGCTTAGATTACTCAAGTACCTTTTCAAATTAAAATTATATGACGTTGGCATTAAAAGGAGTTAACTCCTTAAAGGAGGTCAAAGAAGCATTACTATAAGTACAAGGGACCTACTAAATTGAGGCTAATATTGTTGCACAATATTCCTAAATTAGCAACAGCAAGGATTTTTATGTGGCTCAGGATTGAATGTTAAAAAGAAAGGGAAGCCTTTCAAAACTGATAATACAACCTAGAATCTCGCTGCAACAGTTGCAATTAATCATATCACTAGTAGCAGAATCTTTCTATTCAACAGGGCTCAAGTGAAGTCTTAAATAGGAAGAACCCACCAAAATAATGAATGAGTCATCCTATAAACTAAAAGTCGTTTAAAATGAACATTTCACTAAAGAAAACATTGCGCTATGTCCCAAGAGCCACCCAAGTAGTAGTTGTACCTTAAAGGCTAAGTTTAACTGTAGTCACGGATGAAGTCAGCTCTTGTATTCTGATTTAATAATCTAAATCAACCTTAATATTATTGCGTTGATGAAAGAGAACATCTAGTACACAAAAAATCTACAGAATAGATGATCCAGATCAGGAGCCTAAGTGAAGACAACAAGCAAGGGCTTTAAAGACAAATTAAGGCTCTTAGAAAACAGTAACATAAATATCTAATAAGCAGCACCTTTACATAAGAGTTTCATTATTATGGAAGTATATTCTTGAAAAGTTAGACTACTAGCTATATTGGACACTAGAGCGCCTATCAACATCATGTCTTAAAAATTAGGAAAAGAAAGCCCATGTGTTTCTAGACATTTTCTATGATGTTAAGTACCTAACTGCATATCTAGACATTAGATATTCACCAAGATCTCAAGATGCTTCACCACTATGGTTTAGTTATATGGTTCTACTGCTTAAGCAGTTGTGGTAGATAATGAACACTATGAATTTCTCATCAAGACTAAGTTCATATTTGAATTTGGAGGAGTATAAACTTTGTTTAGAACACCATGAGATTCTTAGCCTATCTAATCCTTGGGCATTAGAATGAGCTGTTGAAACCTCAAAAGAATCTTAAATACAAGTTTGAGAAAAATCTAATCTAATAAGTTAATCATAAACTGAATCAAATGGCTTAAATAAGTTTCAGCATCAAATGTAGTTATTTTCTACCATTAAAAAGGCGGAAGAAGTCACCAATCTTACTAGGTGAAAAATGAGGTATGCCACTGTCATAAGTATCAAGATCCTTTCAAATATGATGCTTGCAATTTATAACCTGGATAGCCTTTATGACTAAAAGCCTAAAGTGTTATAAAGCTCCTATGAAAACAGTTGCATGGGTGAAAGTAAAATGGTACTAGGAGATCCCACTAGTTTACCAACACAAGTGAATAAAGGGCTTGTGTTTAACACCAGACTTATAGACTCTGACGCCATTGAATCATTGCATTAAAAATAGAAGAATAGATGAGATAGGTCTAGATGCAGCAACCAAGGAGGATATAATGAGAGTTCAAGGAAATACTGGAGTACTTTGAGAGCATCTTCAGCAAGGACCAAATGACTATGGTTTTGCCAAGGAGATGTGCATTTCATGGACATGGGAATGGTAGGCTTATTAATATTGAAGCTATATTATCAATACAAAGCCTTGCGGGTAATCATATAACATTGCTCAAGAAGCTACTAAACGCTGGTTTTTTGAGACCCATAAAGAGCTCCTTGCAGAGCCACTTTTTTTTATATGCAATAGTGATGGTAGAAATTATGTCAACATAGACTATCATCAACTAAACAACACTACTAAGAAAAATTAAACCACATCCCAAAAAATGAAAACGCTTTTAAAGAGACTTTGAGGCCTCAAGTACTTTTCACTAATACCTTGACTTCAGGCTACTAGAAGAATGATATAGCACCTGATAATCATAAGTGAATTTTAATATGCATATAAGGTCTTTTTTATTCAGGCATGAATGCCACAAGGGCTAATAATGCCCTGGATACTTTCTAGAAAACAATGGACAAACTTCTTTTGTGACTTAAAGATATACTATGATTTAATCTAAATGGAAGACATCACCTTTATTGGATGAACATAGTCACCTTTTAAACCTCTGCAATGTCACTATATATCTCTAAGCCTCATATTTAATGTTGAGCCAAGAAGTGCTCTTTGTTCAAATGACACCTCAAGTACCTGGTCATAATATTAGAAAACAAAGGATTAAGCCTCAAAGTGGAGAATTAGAGAGAAGCACCAAAAGAATTAACTAAATTTTATTATAGACATCCAGGCCTTTTTAAGCATGGCTGAGTACCTCTTACAGTTTATTCACCATTTAGCAGACATTGTCTCAATACTTACTCAATCTATCATCAATTAAAATGAGTTCAATTAGGTAACAAAGAAGCTTATGAGGAACCTAAATGAAGACTAATGGCAGACCAATTTTATATTTTTATGAATCTAATTAATAACTTAAATTTGATTAAGGACAGAAGTGAAATTATATTGGCAGCTACCCCTCTATAATGAAAATGATGATGGTATTGACTATCCTTTAAAATATGATTCTGAGGTCTTATACAATGCAGTAAATAGCGATAATATTATCAAGAGAGAGTGCTTAGCCACCATATAAGCAACCAGCATCTATGACCTTATGCATATGTAGTACAATTTAAGGATGTGACCAATCATGCTTTATTAAGATGACTATAGAACATGCAAGACCCAGATAGATGTTCGCGTAATGGTCCATGTAGCTTCAAGTGTATAGTATAATATCATACATCAAAAGTCCATAAGCATCTGAATGTCAATTAATTATAAAAGATAACTTTATTATACCTAGAAGCCCTTGAGGACTAACACTTGGATAATTTCATTGGTGATCATGAAAAGATTTGAGAAGATGAAACTGAAGAGGGTGGTGTTGTATTTAAGATAATTTATAAAAGAACACTCAAATGGTAGAATTCAACTGAATATTTTTATGTGGGGAAATGGGTACCTAGGTCAGATCTAGTGATAGGATACCAGCAAATCTAAAGATGCATAACCAAGTCAACATACTAGATTCCTTAAGACTTATGAACACCTAAAGGGACGAATCTTTTGGGAATTTATGGGCGATGACTTTAGACAAGCCTTTTATGATGAA
This sequence comes from Massospora cicadina, assembly GCA_022478985.1. Lineage (NCBI taxonomy): Eukaryota > Fungi > Entomophthoromycota > Entomophthoromycetes > Entomophthorales > Entomophthoraceae > Massospora > Massospora cicadina. The sequence goes on from JAKSZP010000184.1 coordinate 66,585, forward strand.
TACCCTGTAAAATTTTTTGACCATTGGAGAAAAGGTTTGCTTTCACACCAGTGCATCCAACTTCCTCTTCAAAAAGTCTCCAATGTTGCTATGAGGCAATTAATAAGAACATCAAGCAGAATCAACTCATCCTTTTTGACATTGACCAATCTAATAAGTGGATAAAAGCCACTGCTGTTTGGGCATACATAGCCACTGCCACCATAAATTTTTCCCATAAAGCCAAAAATTTACCAAACTTAGATGCCAAAAAGTTCTTCTATCAGACAACGGACAAAACTTTATTACCAATGTTTTAGTATTATGATAGACATAACTGAGGTAAAACAACGATTGCCAACTTAATTCACACCTTTGACTAATAGAAGTATCAAAAAGAGTTAATAGGACCATAGTTTGGATCCTCAAGAAGTTAGAAATTGACCACTCTTACGTTGGGACACCTTTTTGAACTATCATTATCTGTGTATCCCCTTAGTTGTTACAAAAGCTATATAAGTCTAAAAACAAAGCGTTGTATGGACAATAGGCTACCTTACCTTACCTTACCTTCATTATTTGCCCCAATCATTGATGTATTCTAATGAACTTGCCTCCATGGAGCTATTGGCAAGCACTATAAGATAACCCATTAGTAGCAAGTTGAGGCAGGTCACAACATTGAGAAAAGTTAATATCAGGACTTAAGTATTGACAAAGTAAAATTCAACTGCATGAGTTTAAAAATGCAAGCATTTATTAATTTTACTATATGAGAGGAAGCCAACCTGACAAGCTTTAAGCGATGAGATTAAAACCAGGTACATTTATTTCATGATGTAAACCAAAAATACTGTCAATGACGAAGTCACTAAGGTTATATAAAACCACATACATGCAGAACACCTTAGATTCTTCACTTAATATTGTTTTTGGAAGGGTGCTGTCTCTGAGTCAGCCGCAATTAATGATATTAATTCCTTTTCTAGAAAAAAATGAGGAAACTGTTAACAAAGACTTTGTAAATACCCCAAGGACAATGAGACCAACAATGCACCAAGGTCATATGTAATAATGAAGATGTGATAAGGCAAATAATATGAACTGTCCAAATGACATTAGATCAAATTGCAAGAAAATTTACAACAGCAACAGATAACTGATAATAGTCACTTATTAAATTATAAACTATATACTCAATTATGTATTGGATTGTAAGAATCTAAGGCAATAGATTAAAAGGTACTGGATTCAAGGAAGATGCTATTAAACTAATATTTGTTATAATTGATGAACATAGCAAGAAAGCCAAAGGTTATAAATCAGGTAAGCACAATAACATGATGATTATACAGTGTATAAGATCACCTCATAAACACCAGAAAAGTTTTTTAAAATCTTCAAGAAGGATCTCCAAATGATCTAAATGCATCTGACATATTAAAAATTCCAGCTTAATCAAAAGACAGCAATCCAATAAGTTATTAATATACAAGGATTAGCTAAAAAATGGTATAACTTTTAATATATACTATTACTTAGACACCCCTGGAACTTAATTTTTAAAAAAAATTCATATTCCCAATAATTTAGTTCAAATTTTTAAAATTTGATACAAAGTATCCTTATACAAGGTCCTTGATGTATGCTTATTTTTTCATTTGGAATGGAAAAATGATAAGAATGCTTCAAAGCTAGTTATGTAAGCGCAAGAATTAACTAATAGGTTGCAATGGTCACTATGGGTTTGAGAATGTTGCGCTGTGCTAAGTTAATTCCTATAAAGACTTTAATAAAGACTTCTGTTGCAAGAGTTGCTCATTCCTAACGTGATCCTGGCAATATGGTGCTGATAACTTCATAGTTTCCTTACACTCTGCACCCATCTTATTTTCTTGAATGCATAAATAGGGCATGACCACAAATAAAACTAAGGAAAATTTTGATTAACCATCTATTACAATAAAAAGCAACCATGCTTTTCTAATTTGCTTTGAGTTATAAAGAAGAAGAGATAGTGAGGTTTGATGCTACCAACCTAGATTTGATATGATATAGTTAATGACATTCTATAATAGCTATAATTTAAAAAACAAAACAATCTGTAACGTTCTTTGAAAAGAATCATTTTATAGTTTAGACCTTAACTAAGCTTACATACAAGGAAAAATTTTACATGTCAACTTTATTACAAGTAATGTTGCTTAAAAGTACTTGTGCAAAAGTAATTTAACAGCAGGTTAATAATACTATAGCTCATTAACCAATAATTATGTTTTAACCCTATGTTAGTCAAGGGTGAGAATTTTTTTAGAGTTTGACAAAGACTAAACATAAATGGTTTTCAACTCTTTTTGATAAGGTATAGAAGCTATAAGTATTTTTACCAACACCATTTTTCAACCCTTGAAACTTAATTATTATTCTATATCATGACTTTCACCCTAATTACACTCATATTTAAAAACAATATAGCCCATTTTATGACTAAGTATTTTTCTTAAGATAAATTACTTTATCTTTCCTTAACTCTGAATCTTTGAGATAAGGGAAAATGCCTTAGGGCCAAGGGCTTATAGACTTGTATTTACTTTGAGCATATTTGGTTTAATTTTCAGAGATGAAAATTTTTATAAATATGATAGCATTATTCAAATTTAATGTAATTATCTTGTTTTTTAGATTAAATGATTATATATCATTACTCACTGTCTATTGGCCAAACTATCTCATATAGAAGTGCTCATTTACCATTTGAACTACCAGATTCACCTCGATTTCTAAAGTTTACTAATCTATTCTAAAATTGCCTCAGATTTACACAAGTAACACTTATTATACAATCATTAAAAACCCAAAAAACTCCTACTTTAAAACTTTTAGGATAATTGCTAGTACATACATGGCGAGCCAAAATGTTCCTATGAGGCAAATTTACTTTATAATAGATAGACTAGGAACTGGTGTTGAAAAGTAGAAGTGGAATTCTTAAGTAATTTAAATGTAACAGAGTTGCATTATACCTGGGAGTATAAATAAATATTAATACAGTAAAGAACTAATAGAATACAAGTACCCCTTTAAAGTTGGGAGTGATATCAAGGTTTAGAGCTTTTTCAAGAACCAATTTAATACTCAAAATTTTTCTAATGAATATTTTTATCCTGCCAGTTTAGTACCCTGTCCTCATACAGTGATACGAAACCTAAAGGAAAGCTAATTTTCTCAGCTAAATCTAATAAAAAATTACTTATTTTTAGCACTAGGCGGATTATTAGCTATTTTAAAAACTGATAAGTTGCAAAGGTCAAAAAACAGTCACTCTTTTCTGACATAATATAATTTATTTACCTATTATCTTGCATTTCGGGAGGATTTTAGGATTAGAAATTAATTCACCATATAAAGTTAGTCATATAAAACTCTTCTGCCAAATCTTATAAAAACTTAACATTCATACTTCTAATAATAAATATGACGTTCATATTAGTATGTCAATCATATTTTAGATAAAATATCGCAATGATGTACCTGCTTCGATGATTGTATTAGTTGACTTTTAAACATTCTGGATCAAAGTTAGATATATACTCAACCTTACAAAAGGGTTTAGTAAAGTTAACTACAAGTTCCATGTTTAATACTCTATAACTCGCTTAACTTTTATAATCATAAGTGGCAGGAACCACGGTTAAGCTCAAAACTGATTACGCTATCGATTTTTGATACCTGGTTTTATTCAGTCACCTTGTGTAATTCTATTTAAAAGCATCCATAATTCCAAATTTATGTCGAGGCCGGTAAAGGTCAAGTTTCTCACTTTCATTTACTGAAGTTCTAGAACGCCGAACCAATAAAGCAATGGTGGCGATATAAATAGTAGTCTTGTTTGCGGAAAAGGCGGGAAAAGGAAAATTCAAGTCAATGAGGTTACCAATTAAAGATTGATAGTGATCCCAAGAGATGTTTAGATAGTAAACTTAAACTTACATAAGAATCTATACCTCAGAATTGTTATCAGTTGTAATACTGTTTAGATCCAAGTTTTTGTTTAATTATTTGTGTAAGAGTATATTAGGTTTCTCATAAATAGTAGCATATTATGTAATGTGAATAGCAGTTAAACGAATAGAAGGAATGATGTCCCGAAATTCATTAGAATTGAAGAAATCTTAGTAAGAAGCACATTACTTATATGGAAAATATATCTAGTTACTATTTTTGACTACTTGATTTTGTTTTTCGTGTATTAGAAAGTTTAATCATTAGGAATAGACAGCCAGCCTGTCAATCTAGTGCGTTTAATGTCCTATCCATTTGACCTAGTGAACATTCTATTGAAAATTTCAACATATAATTACGCCAAAGTCTTTTGCATATAGGTCTCTCAGACTATTTTACTAAATTAGAATCGGACAGTCGTGAACTGAAATACTTGGCTTATGACGCATAAAATGTAACGAAAATATGATTAAAAACATTATTTTATATTTTCTTAATCTCTATTTTAAATTTAACGATAAAATAAGGCAACTATACATATGGTAATAGGAGGTTGGATTACAAGTTATGTTTCAGTTGAGGAACTAGAATTGTGACACGAATGTCAAACCACTAAGGTATAAATCCTAATTGGTCAAATGAACTGCAGTAGTTGCCTAAACGTATTGCAAAGTTGAAAAGCGAACAGATGGAAACCTGCTAAGGAAATGTTTGGATCTTGTTTGGAGATTATGGCATCAAGGCATACCCATTAAGTTTAATGAAGTGGACTGGACTTTTGGTTATCCAACGGAATTGGCTACTGGTCGATTATTGGATCCACACTCATATTTGGTAAGAGAACAGTATAAATGGGCGACCATCAGATTATGCAAATAACGATGGATCTTCCAGTTGAAGTTTGGTTAACACTCTACAAACAGATGTGCATTTCTTCTTTGACGACGCTGGCCAGCACCAACCACCTAATTCGTAAAATAGGACAACTGGATCCAAGGATGCGTGTGTTACGACAGTGTTATGAAGCAGCCGTTCGCAGTGCTGTGGATGATAAACTTGTACGGTGCATGTTTTCGAAGGACATGGCTGAACTGCGGCTGGAGTTACGGCATTCATCCCATCGATATGCTTTATATTCCATCGCTAGGAACTGGCGACAGTTGCCAGTGCACAGGTTGTCAATTCGAGGGGATGTGGATTTCATTGCTGCCTTGAAGCTTGAATCGTTGTTTTCCTCAACTAGTTTCTATTGTGAAGAAGTCTGCTTCACGTGCGTCACGTTCATTGATGGAGAAAGTGTCATTCCATGCTTAAAATCTGCCTTCTTGAAGTGTAAGCAGATGCAATTCAACCTCTGCTCCTTTGACCGTGAGTGTCTGCACCAGTTACTTGAGCTGATTGCAAACTCCAGCTTAAGAAGTTTTCGATTCGTATCGAACTTCATTGATGATTTTCCTACCTCAGTCCTCCAAGCCGCCATCCTCCAAGCCCCAAATTTACGTGAATTGGATATTGCTGGTGCTGGCCTCGGATGGGATCATCGAAACCTCATTTCCATCCTCAGAGCAGTTTCAAAGTCTGAAATCACCCATTTGGGATTATCGGATAACGATATCACCTCCATCCGTCTCCCTAATCTACCAAAGATTAAGCACCTTGATCTCAACAGCAATCCTCTTAGACTCGTTGGTAATGAGACGTTATTAACCGAAAATCTGCCAAATTGTACCTCGCTTGCGATCACCACCTATTGATACCGGGTTTGTCCATCTTCATTCATTACTGTCAAAAGCTAGATTCAACTAAAGCTTACCCAGGTGCAATTGGGTGCATAGCAGCGGATTTGCATTATGGCGCCAAGGGTAAAAGTGAATGTATGCTAAAATAAAAATTATGAGCAAAGCTTTTATATTAAACTAAAAAGTCCTCAATGTTACAATAGTCAACCCCATAAGATCTTAGGCTATATTTTTTTATTCCTAAACATTGTATAATATCAATACACCTTTTCTAATAAAGATAATCAAAATTTTAACATTATAAAGATATTTTACTGTATATTAATATTTAGATTAAAATTTTCAATTTAATTTTGGTATGTCTATCCCCTGGTCAGCTTGCCTCAAAGAAAATTTTCCAGCCATCAGTTTTTATCTATGGTAGACGGACAAGGAGGTTAACGCTATTAAAGAGAAAACTCAGACGAATACAAACAACCAAATATTAAAGGCCAATAATTTTTATTACCTTAATCTAAGATTTTTATCAATAGATCTTTTAGCTTCAAGATATCAAAATTATATACATTTCTTTCAACAATTAAAATCACAAGATAAAAATTCATATATATGGTCAAAGTCAGGCTTATAATCATAAAGTAAGTGAATCACTATTATTTAATCATAAACATACTTTATACTAAAAATATATAAATTATGTCTAGGGAAAATAGAAAATTAGTTAAATTTAAGAAATTATAAGAGTATTATACAAATGTGCAAGGGTTCGTTTTCCATTACATATGGCTAAAATATTGGGGTTGTATCTATCCTAATGGTAACCCATTTTAAATAGTTTAGCAAAGAAAAAGTTACAAGTTTTATCTGAGCAAAGACTTCTAAATATAAACTATGATTTGATAGTAGTTTTCGGATTTTAATTGTGCAAAATAAGCCTTATAGTAAGATATAGCAAATAGTACTAATTATATAAGTTTTTGTAAGGGGCCCTGCCACAACCATCAGGCTGGACATGATGATATACCCTTTCAAAAAAGTAAGGGATTGTCGCCCAAGCACTACAACTGGAGAAGATAGTGGACTTGGTGTAAGCCTTAGGGACCTACCCTTGCAACTTAATCATGAGGTATACTAAAATAGAACCAATAAGGGGTGCAAGCCAGCAACTATCCCTCTCATCACCCTGGGAAATCTGACCCATGTGGTGGATGAGAGGTGGGTAACAGCGTACCCCCTAAAGATTGCAACGCTTGCTCATCCATTCACCACCCAAGAGTCGGTGAGGATTATTCATGTATATCAGGAGGTGGCGGTGGTCAGAAGCTACTGCCAGTGGAAGGTTGGCAGTAATTGTCCAAAAGGTTCTCTCTACCATCTCAAGCTCTGCCAATAAATCTAGGTTAATATCAAGTAAAAATAAATCAATTGAGTTAATTTTGGGATCAAAAATCCACATCCGCCATATTCACCATTATTAGGACAGATGAGCCTATCCCAGACAGGTACAGGCATGGTGAACGCTTTACCTATCCGATGGAGCCAGCCATATGTGGCCTGGCCATGTGTCCAACCTGCTGTCCACAAGAGGAGTTGTCATCATTGCATCAAGTGCAATTGTGGCAAAAGGATTATTCTTGCTAGTGAATATAATACCATCTGACAAGGCAGGTCAAATCTGAGTCAGTATTGTAAATTATCTAGCTTGTTGATCCACCATAACTGAATCATGAAATATCACAACAGTAGCATGCTTAGTCCCTGATCCCCATTCAGCGAGCATATAGGGCAGCAGTCCCCAACAGGTACCACTGTCACTTCATTTTACTTCCTTCCCTAGTATTAGTTTAATTCAAAATTGCAAAGAACCCAAAAGTTAATTATGAGCTTAATAAGTCCACAAGATCTAGTGTTGATGGCTCCCAACTTTGGAAGATCCTGGCTAACACTCATGGTTACCTTTTTATGTTGCATCCCACAATATGGATAGCTATACTTGAGGTATGTTGGCTGGTGTTCTGGGTTGTAACTCATCCTGAGCGTCGTTGCAGTCTTATTATTATCAGTTCAGAATGAAGGGGTTTAGGCCACTTGTCCATTTATTTTTTAGGCCAGGAGACACAAAGTTCCTAGGTGCTGGATTATAACTATTTACTTCCCTTGGCTTGAAAGTCTTCACTCAGGATAAAGTTCCTTGAGTGGTAAATCCTAACTACATTTTTAGTCGCTAACAAATCAAAGGTAAGCCTAATGATCAATAGCAAAAAGAGAGTAACGTTTATTTGCCTGATAACAAAATTTATATGGGAGATCAGAGAATTTTACTTGGTAAATCTCCAAGTGTTCTGAGCTAAGATCTATAATCATTACCAATTGCATATTCTGCATCATGTTGTTCACATCTGTCAAATGTGATTTGATTGCTGCATAGATTAGGTTTGAACCTTGATATTAGGGGGCCTTTGATAAGTAGTACTTGATTGAACAAGTTGGGGTTGTCCCCAACATTAAAGGGACTTGAATTTAGTTGATGATTATCCCCAATAATAGTTTGGCTATTTCATTGGATTTGGTTCAACCTCCTGTTATCCAACACAAATGAATCTCTGATTTAATAGAAATCTTAACAATGCCCCCTCTAGATCTTGATGCAGGGGAAAAATGGCTGAAGAAATTGACTGTGTATGCGATTTACCACAGTGCCCTGAGCAACCTCCACAGTTGAGTGTTCATTATCTCATCTATAATTAAATTTATTGGGCCCCAACCAATTTATTTACAAATTTTTATTGTGACCTCCAGGCTGATGGTGGTAGAAAAGGACTAGGTCACCAAGTTGGAAGGTGTACAGAGGTTCATGCTTGTATTAAACAAAAACTAGTTTTTTCTACTTGTTAAGTTTTCAGACAATGGTGCAAGCTAAAATAACTTAACAGTGAATTCAAGGATAAAAACTCGCTTTTTAAATAAAACTCCTGCTCATAATTGAGTAGATTGTCCAATAATCCTTGATAATAGCCCAGTAACTCTGGTACGCTCACCATTCTTAAGTCTTCTGGTAACAACAATTATGAGACCTTCTGCCTTCATACAAAATTAGAAAATTATTCCTCTATAATCAGGACTATTTCTCCAGGAGGTAACTGAGTACTTCTCTTTGGGAAGTATAAACGCACACAACTATCTAATATAAATGTAAATGCAACAGATACAAATATCAGATAGATGACAGATGGAAAACAATAAATGGTAAACTAAGAGACAATAGTTATTAATGATCAATATTTAAATGATAAATGATGATGTTTTATTAATTGGCCAGGTGCTGGTATTATATACCTCTCAGGCATCTTCTGGATGAACTCATCTATTAGGTGAGTTCATTCATATTATGCCAATCCTCTGCTGGTCATGGCAATAATTATGAAAAATCCCCAAGTCAATTCAGCCCATAGATTGACTAAAAATAACAATTGTTTTAGTCCAATTAAAGGCACTTTTACTCTCATAATTGGGACGATTTTGGTTGTGAACTCAACACTAAAATCTTTCCAATTAAAGCTACATCATAACTTGACGAATAACAATAAATGGGGGTTAAAATATATATGAATAATAAAGATGACGCACCCCTAATTGGGATGTTGGCAGGCCTCTCAATAGCACTAAGTACACCCTTAATTGAGACATCTATGTTTAAGTGCTTAATAAATTTGTTGTAAAATTGGTGGTATCAAATAGATACGCCAGCGGATTTTGCACAGGGTTTGACCCACTGAGCAATCGGAATCAATGATATGATGATAATTGTCCACAAAACAACAGTATAAACTTATAAATAAATATGGAGCACTTGCTCCCACAACCTCTTTTATTAAATATTCTTAATAATATGGATTCTTCTATATTCTGCTTCTTCTTAACTCACTCAACAACAACCCTCCTCTTAATCACCCATCTCGCTTATATTACAGTGACTTGGACAATACCACGCTCATAGCTTTGGACTATTTGGTTCCATTGTTCCCCTCATTCTGACTGGTTATTTTCTAATTCACTATCGCCCTAATTGTAGGCGATTTCATTTGTATTTGTCAAATGTCGACATTGTCTTATTCCAAAGTGCTTAAATTACCATAACCAGTTTGATTCCAACAGATTCCATTCATTTCACCATATCAACTTAGTGCTTATCGTCCAATCATATTGGAATCATGACATTACCTCCTTCTTGACTGGACGATGAGGCTCCTATTGCATATATGCTCAGAGTAATTTTGCATGCACTCAGTTGATGATTTGACCGCTAACGGAGTCCTTAATAGTGTATGCGTTGGCCCCAGTTTTCTCAATGACTTTGAATGGACCAATCCATATACTGGCCAGCTTGTGCTTCTGGCCAAACCCATGCTGGTCGTGGAAGAGAACCATGTCACCTTCCTTGAACTGTGCTAACCCTATTCAATGTATCTGATCTGCAGCCTGATTCCTGATCTTCTTGGCTAAGTTGAAGGAATAGGCTTCAGTTTGCAATTTGATCGGAATATTTGCAAGGTTAGTCAAATAGCGTTGGGGTCTACTCCACCAGTGTCTTCCACACATGCATAAAGTAATGCTGAAAGATTGGGATGTCGACCATATAGTAGTTGGAAGGGACTTTTTCCCGTGGAAGAATGGTAACTAATGTCATAAGCAAATATGGCAGTGGAAAGAAGAGAGCTCCAATCGGAAGGATGATCCATTACTAATTTTTGGAGGATGTTCACCAGAGTTCCATTCACTCATTCGACCATTCCATTGGACTTGAGCTTTATGGGGTTGTCAGAACTCCGCGGATTCCCATAAGCACATTCAGCTTGGGGAAAATATGCGAGGTGAAATTGGTGCCATTATCAGTGAGAATAAACTAAGGGCAGCCGTGCCACTGAATATGCATTCCTACATGAATTTAGCCACTGTAACTGCCCCCAAGTCTCATATCAAGCTTCAACCCACCGAGTCATTTGGTCAATAGCCACTAGAATGTACTTACAATGGTTGGCTCCTGTTGGCAAGGGGCCAATGACATTGAGGGAGACCATATGCTAAGCGAAATGTGGTTTTACCAACTTATATGATGTTGTACAGTGGAATGGCTTTTCCACTTGGCACTGATGGCAACAGGAAATAGTTTCGATTAATCAAAATTCATACTTTCTCAATAGTATTGTGGGCATAACAACTTAATAGTCTTACATATGCCACCATGCCCAACTGCTCTGTGGGCGCTCATAATGATTCCCAGCTGTGTGGAGGGCCGCAGAAAATTCACTGTAGAATTGCTAATCCACTTGTACAGTTCCCCATTCTGTTGGAAAGTATTCGTTCACATCTTGTTTAATGCTTTGATCACTTGGGGTGGTTAGTCATCATACTTTCCACTAATCATCTTGTCCTACATCACATCGCTGAGGTCCGCCATCACCGCAACAGTTGGCAATTGAGATAAGAAGTCAGCGTTCTGATGCTTTGCTCCTGGTCAATGAAGGATCTCAAAATCATAAGCCTGCAGCTTAAGAGCCCATTGAGCCAAATGACCTTCAGGTTCTTTGAGATTCTGCAACCAGCGTAATGATGTATGGTCTGTTATGACTTTGAAATTTACCCCATGCAAGTATACTCTGAATTGCTTATATGTGTAGATCACTGCTAAGCACTCTTGCTCAGTCACAGTATAGTTACGCTCATGAAAACTCAGACTACGACTACAGAATGCAATAGGATGTTCTTCTCCCTCATCATCTTTCTGAGAAAGTACTGCCCCAACAGCGGAAAAGGATGCATCTATCTGAATGATAAACTCCAGGTTGAAGTTTAGATATTGCAACACTGGTGCACTGCTCAACTCCATATGGAGTGCATTGAAAGCGGATTAACAATGTTCCATCCATTATAACACAGCGTCCTTTTTTAAAAACTTGAATATCGGGCCCCCAATACAGCTAAAATTAGGGATAAAGTGTCAGTAGTAACTGACCATCCCCAGAAACACCTGTATGTCGCGCTTACTATTAGGTGTAGTCATTTTGCTGATGGCCTCCACCTTAGCCGGTTGTAGCTGCAGCCCAGTTGAGTCTACCACAAACCCCAGGTATTCTAGCTGATCTTTGAAAAAGTTACACTTTTGAGGTTTAATTTTAATGTTCGCCTCAGCCAGCTGGCGGAATACTGCTTCAAGGTGGTCAAGGTGCTCTGAAAAGGTTCGAGAGAATATGTTAATATCATCAAGGTATACTAGGACGCATGACAGTTTCAGGTCACCAAGAATAGTGTCCATGGCTCGCTGAAAAGTAGCAGGAGCGTTACACAGTCCTTGAGGCATACGTGTTGGTTGAAAAAGGCCTTTAGAGGTGATCACAGCACACTTTTCCTGTTCCACCAAGGGTAACTCTATTTTCCAGTAGCCTGAGATTAAGTCCATCACAGAAAAGTAGCAGGCACCCCCTAATTGGTCCAGAGCATTGTCAGTTCTTGGCAAGGGATATGAATCCTTTTTTGTGATACTGTTGAGCTTCTGGTAGTCTATTACTACCCAGTTGGTGCCGTCCTTCTTTTTTACAATTAGAACAGGCGAAGCCCACAGGCTCTTGGATGGCTCAAGCATCCCTTGTTGTAATAACTTGTCAATTTCTTCATTAACCACATCTTCCACTGCCCGAGAATGGCGGATCAGCTGAGACCTTATCAAAGGATGGTTGCCAGTGTCCAATCGATGGACCACCCCCCGAGCACACCTAAATTGTAATTGTCAACAGCGAAAATCCCCTTGTATACTAAAATAAAGCCATTGCTTGGATTTTTGTTCATCCATTAATCCTGTTAAATTACTCCATGGTACCACCATCAGTACATCAACCAATGTTTCAAGCGGTAGTCCAAATTCATCCAAAGATCTGAAATCATGAACCTGAAGGACCTCATCTATGGGAATCAGATGTAGATACGCTATAGTTTGGTGGCGGCAGATTTGCATTGGTTTGCTCTGCAGCTTTGCTAACAAAACCTTTATCTCCTCATGTCCCAGAAGTATAATTCCTGGGGCCACGTGCAGCTCAAACCATGTTTAATGATAGAGCCCAATAACTTCCCATATAATCTACTCTGCACTTCTACCTCTAACTCAGTATTCACTAAGACTTGATTTCCAGAAGGGATAGATATGGGCCCTGCCGCTCAAAGAGGTATCCCTTGATATTCATAGATCTGATGGGGAAGGGTCTGAGTTTAGCACTTTAATTGATGGTAGCAAACAGGCCTTACACCATCATTATAGGCAAGGTTGATATGGATTGTATGCACCGGATCCTTTGGTACTCCCCTGGAGGTAAAATAAATTGGGATCCGCTGTCCCAAAATAGTGAGGGTCTCTTCCATCATGTCAATGACAGCCCCATAGTGTCGCATAAAAGCGGTCCCAATCAACAGATCGTAGTTGCTATTCAGTAATACTACCACTGGAGCCACCACAACAATGGATCTGAACCGCAAGGGAAGTGCGCTATATGCTCCTTCAGAGACCGTGGTTTCTGCCCCAGCAGTCCCATACACCATCTGGTGGTCTATGTCAGGTTTTAAAGATAACTTCGCCACTGACTTAGTTGAGACAATGTTAACAGGAGCGCCCTTATTAATAATAGCTTGTACTTGGGTCTTGGCTACCACAATGTCACAGTATGTGCACTACAAGTAAGACGAATGACGGCTATTTACTGCGTGTACATTCAGCTGTTCACGTTTTTCCAGGAAATTTATAATACTTGCACCAACTGCAGGGTACTCTGATTTAATAGCATCCACTGGAAGGGCGACCTCTACTCCTCTTAGAGACAACGCATCTGCAAATGGTTCTAGCTGGTCTTGCGGGTTTTGGTCAAACATTTGGTAAGCGTAAGGCTTTGGTTGCTCCAGAAACCTTGTGTCCTCCATTTCTTTAACTTGTATTTGAGACAGCACATTTACTTCCCCAACTGGCTGTTGGTAGAGGGAAGCATCGTCATACTGGGAGGCTTCTGCTGCACTTATTACAGTAGCTTCAGGTGGGACGTATGAATTTGAGATAGTGGAAGTAGTGAGTCCCATCACTACTCTGCTCTGACTTTTCCCTGATAACCTAGATCCTGTATGTGAGGAACTGTTGATCAGGGCACCATCGTCCCATGTGCCCAGTGCGACCACAATTAAAGCGACTTACTCCATAGGGCCTACATCTGTGCTTAATATAATTTGGCCCACTTGGAAAGTTATTCTGAAGATGATTGGCATAACCATACCCACATTGGTAGACTGCCGGCTATTGATCAGCGTATTTAGGGTCAAAGTGGTAGTTGGGCAGTTGTTGCTCAGCAGTTATGGGACAGATGGTGAGCTGCGGGAAGTATCCTGGCATGATCTGCATCAACGGGTTACTTTCCCTCCCCATGGTTAGGGTAGGCCTCAGTGACAGTGGGAACCCGCTTGATATTGGGTGGAGGGAAATTTACAGCTAACCGATGTACAAACTGAACAAGTTTAAGAAGAGGTACATCATCCTCTAGCAATGAGGCCATAACATTGTACAGCTCAGAATATGGCTTCACTGCAGAGGCCATTGCAATGCATACATCAGCTTTAGCTAGAATCCCAGCCCCAATCAACACATGTTCTTCCATTGTAAACCGCTCAGCAAATGCAGTGAGACTCTCATTTCATTGATCCTGATGGTCAGAAACTCAGCTTTTCGCTGAGACATCTTTGCTTTTCCACTGACCAACCATATCACCATCTTATTGACTTCTTGGTAGGTAACGGAACTGTCTGGAAGGTAACAAACAACTTGATCAGCACTTCTGACATCCAAGGTGGAGATAAAAAGTTTCACCTTGTGCCGGTCTGAGGCACCTTCAGTCACAAACTCAAATCATCAAAAGAATCCATGAATATTGCCTTCGCGATCAAAAGGCGGCAGCTGGGCACAGCAGACTTTCTGGAAAAGCTCATCTTGTCTTTTGAGCACCATGTACAATGCAAGTTTCAACTCCTCATATGCAATGGTCCTATTGTGTCATGCAGATCTCTTTTCAAAGCAACCTAGGGGAGACATAGCAGGTGACTTGAATTTTATTATTTTGTTACTGATCAATGGGCCCCCTGTAATGAGCACCACTGTTGTAAAATCAGCTGTATCAAATAGATATGCTGGTAGATTTTTCATAGAGTTTTGACCCACTGAGCAATCGGAATCAACGATATGATGATTGTTGTCCGCAAACCAACAGTATAAACTTATAAATAACTACGGAGCACTTTTTCCCACAACCTCTTTTATTAAATATTCTTAATAACGCGGATTCTTCTTTATTCAGCTTCTTCTTAACTCACTCAACAACAAACCTCCTCTTAATTGCCCATCTCGCTTATATTACAGTGGCTTGGATGATACCACGCTCATGGCTTTGGACTATTTGATTCCACTATTCCCCTCATTCTAACTGGTTATTTTCTAATTCACTATCGCTCTATTTGTAGGCGATTTCATTTGTATTCATCAAATGTTGATATTGCCTTATTCCAAAGCACTTAAATTACCATTACCAGTTTGATTCCAATGGATTCCATTCATTTCACCATATCAACTTAGTGCTTATCATCCAGTCATATTGGAATTGTGACAAAATTTATGTTCATTAATCAAACCCATAATTCCACCTTAGTGCATTAAGATTATTGCACTAATTTAGGAGGTGCAATTAAGTTAATGCCATGAGACCACTTTGCACCCATTTGCACCCATTTGGACCCTTAATCAGCCATAATATAATTGTATCATAGCTATTATTGGCTACAATAATCAGGTTACTTCAAATGCAATCAGAGAGGTTATGAGGTGAATCTGATTTATCAGATTATGCAGATGAATCAGGAAGGATCAAAGGATCAATCAATGGGAGTAATATATCAGCAATGATGGTTTTCTCAAAGGGTTTATTTTCAAGTTAACCATCAAAATCTAACATTTCCCTCCACTTGACTGGAATATAAACACTGAGTTTTCCCAAATTTATCTTCAATGTCTGAAAACAGCTCATCCTCAGCTTATCGCAATTTCATTGCTTCCCTTGAACCTGAACAGCAATGTCAATTTAATTGACTGAACAGAAATATGCATATGCATATTTTCTTAGCTCACTCCAAGCAACAGAGTTGGGTCAGCTTATTCCTGCGCTGACTGTCATGACATCTACTCAGCCCAAAACCATCATCGAGGAGGAGGTTGTCCCATTTGTAGATCCTACCCAAGGATCAGTAAGGTACAAACTTTGGTCTCATGCTTCAAAATATCTTGGCGGACAACTTCAGGCGCTCTTTTGATCCCAGGGAGCCAACCTTTTTGCTCAACTAGTTTATCATGAGGGCGATCTTCTGACAGAGTTTATCTTTGTATTTGGCCATTTCCCAATGGTTCAAAATTATATTGCAGTGTTGGGGTTGTCCAACTATTCTCATCAGGGCCAACAACTCCATGAAACTCAGGCCAAATATGATCAGCTTTATGACCCCATTTGTCTTTTGCTTGCTGAGGATTCCTCCATTTGATCTCAAGATTTTGATCAGGTCAACAGCTTTATGGAGGAGGTCCTTGGTTCCTGGTCCATGCTGCTAAAAAATTGGCCCAATTTTACTTCCTCTTTGGGTTTTAATACCCATGACATTCAGAATGTTCATTTTTTGCTCGGCTATTTGGGCAGCTTATCAATGCCCTTCATCAGGATAACACTGATGAATACCTTCCCAGAATGGCCTTAGTCAGCCACCTTATATGTATTTTCCCCAACTGGATGCCTTCAGGTTGTTTATTGCATGTTCCCCTTCTTATTGAGTGGTGGAAAACACAAGTGTGTCATGTTAGATTATTGACCCCAGAGATTTATAAGTACCAAACTAATTTTTTAGTTGATTATCTTCTCCTGGACACTTGTTTTCCACCCAATTGCAGGCTCAATCGGGTAACTACCAACAGTTTTGTGCCTCCTCTCCCAATTGTTTGCTTGGAGTCATCTACAACAAGTACGTGATGCATCTGGCTCTATGCCGCTAGGGCCCTTTTCCTTGTCACCCAGCAACTAGATTGGGCCAAATTGATACATGAAGATAAAGGTTTGGATTTCAAGTCACCTCCCCCTCAAAGTGGAGGAATAAAATTCTTTTTTTATTTATTAAAATTTATAATTTTTATTACTTGTAATATAAAATTTTATTCTTTTTTACTATGTATATAGATGATAGATATCAAATTTTTTTCTTTTACTATTATTATATATTTTTCTTATTATTATTATTTTTTCTCATATTATTTATTTTCTTATATTTGTATATACTTATGTATGATTTCTTCTCTTCTAATCGGCCCTTTTCCTAAACTTTCTTAGTAATTTAGCATGGACTCAATTATAAACATGCCCCAAATCCTCTCCTTAATAGTGTAGGAAAAGTTTGAAGTTTTCTCTATAACATCAAATGGGCTAACCCAAATGCAATTTAACTTGTGCGTTTGGCCTGAACCATGGGTATTACAAAATAATACTTCATCCCCACAGCAAATTCAGGCAGATCATATTGGGTTTTTTGATCTTTTTCATGTCAGGCCTTATGAAGTTCAAAGTTATTATCAAAAGCCTGGGCTTGCAGTTTAATTAAGGTTTCTGCAAGCCTCTCGACATACTGAGAATAACTCAATTCTTGGGGTTCTTGTAGCAAGGAATACAACAATGGTGGTAAGGCTGGATGCTTCCCATATAGAAGTTGGAAAGGAGACATCTTTGTGGCCAAATGGTAAGAGATGTTGTAGGCAAAAATGGCCAAACTGAGGAATGTACTCCATTTGGAGGGCTTCTGAGAAGTCAGTTTTCTTAGGATATTGACAAGTGTTCCATTAACTCGTTCCACTGCACCATTTGTTTCTGGGTGGTATGGAGTTGACAGAACACCACGCACCCCCATTAATTCATTGAGCTTCTGGAGAATAACCGCGGTGAAATTTGTGCCATTATCTGTTAATATAAATTGAGGACATCCATGCTGATGAATAACTTGCTCCAAGATAAATTTAGCAGTTGTTGAGGCTCCTAAGTCCCAAATAGCCCTGGCTTTGACCCATTTCATCAAGTGATATTGCCACAATAATATATTTGGCTTTCACATTGCTAATTGGGAGGGGTCCAACCACATCTATGGATATAGTGTGCCAAGCAAATTTGGGCCAAACAAGCTGGTATGAAGTAGCTTTTCAAAAGGGTTTTTCCCCTTGGCACTCTTGGCAACAGCTCAAAGTTTCATGGATGTCAAAATGCATCGATTCCCAATAGTAATTTTGCTTGAGCTGCTCCTTTGTTTTCTTAAAGCCTCCATGGCTGGTGGCCTTATGAGCAGCCAAAATTAGATCTGCTTGAGCTGAGGGATGTGGAAATATATATTTCTTCCCATCAATCACCTTGAATAAGACTCCTTTTTCAGTGTAGGTATCCTTTCTTAATTTGGAGAGAATTTTCTGCACTTGTTTGGGCTCATAAGCAAAAGTTCCACTAACCATCTTCTGAAACAAGGCATCTGCAGGCTGGCAGAGGGTTGCCACGATGGGCAGATGGGACAAACAATCAGCATTCTGATGCTTAGCACCAGCCTGGTGCTTGATGGTATAGTCATAAGCCTGCAGCTTAAGTGCCCAGCGAGCCAAACGTCCTTCTGGCTCCTTCAAGTTGTTAAGCCAGCTTAGGGATGCATGATCAGTAACCACGGTGAAATGCACTCCATGAAGGTATACTCGGAATTGTTTATAGGCATATATAACTGCCAAACACTCTCTTTCTGTCACAGTATAATTTCTTTCATGGGCATTTAGGGTCCGACTAGCATAGGCTACTGGGTGCTCTTTGCCATCTTCTCCAACTTGGGACAAAATGGCTCCAATTGCTGTTAATGATGCATCAGTCTGGACAATAAACTCCCAGTCAAAGTCAGGATAGCGCAATACTGGTGCGACTAATAGGGCTGAACAAAGCTGGTCAAATGCCTCCTGGCAGGCCAAATTCCACTCAAAAGAGACCTTATCCTTAAGTAGATAAAATAAAGGTTCTCCGATTTGAGCAAAGTTGGCAATAAATTGGCAATAGTACCCAATCATGCCCAAAAATACTTGAATATCCCGCTTGGATTTGGGCCTCTTCATTTTAGATATTGCTTCCAATTTGGCCAGTTGTGGCCGAAGACCTTCTTTATCAATTACAAACCCAAGGTATTCCAGCTGGTCCTTAAAGAATTGACACTTCTGGGGCTTGATCTTCAAGTTTGCAGCTGCTAACCTCTTGAAAACCTCTTCCAGGTGTTCCAGATGTTCATCAAAGGTATGGCTGAATACATTTATATCATCTAGGTATACTAGTACACATGACAATTTAAGATCGCCCAGTATAGTGTCCATCGCTCTCTGGAAGGTTGCTGGAGCATTACAGAGTCCTTGGGGCATCCACGTTGGTTGAAATAACCCTTCTTGGGTAATAATAGCGCACTTTTCTTGCTCAGCTTTGGGAAGGTCAATTTGCCAATACCCACTAATTAAATCCATCGCTGAGAAGAACTTTGCACCCCCAAGCCTGTCTAGGGCATCATCAATATGCGGGAGAGGATAGGAATCCTTTTTTGTAATGTTATTAAGCTTTCAGTAGTCAATAACAACCCTGTTGCTCCCATCTTTCTTTTTTACAATGAGAATTGGGGCAGCCCATGGACTCTTGGATGGCATCAACATACCACAGTTGAGAAGTTCCTTAATTTCCTTTGACACAACCTCTTCAGCAGTTTTCAAACGCCTAATCAGCCTCAATTGGATAGGTAAATGGTCCCCAGTATCTATCATATGGGTCACTCCTCTCACACATCCCAGATCAAAATAATCCTTGGCAAATATCTCATGGTATTTCTCGAATAATCCTTGGACTCAGTCCTTTTCCTGATCATTTAGTTCCCCTAAATTGGCCACAGGTATGACATTATGCACATAATCCAACTCATCATTGGGAAGCCCTAGCTCATCCAGGGTTTCAAAATCGTGGAAAGATTCAATCTCTGTTATAGGAATCAAATGGAGATAGGCAACCACCTGGTGCCTTTTGATAAAAATTGGTTAATTCTGCATGTTTGCACAGAGGACACTAATTTCTTGATGTCTGGGAATAATTATACCAGGCACCACATTAGGTTCCAGTCAAGTTCAAGACCAAGGTTGATAAACTTCGCCATAAAGCCCTTCTAGGATTTTAATTGTTAGCCCAGTCGATATTAGCTCTAATGAGTACTTATTCCCCTCCTCATTGTCAGAATGATTTGATATAAAAATTTCAATAAACTGAAAATCTCTTGCTTTCCATCAAGTTGTCACTGTATTTTCTGGCAAGTTATGAAAGCTGATTGCCCATGTCCATATTAGATAGTTTTATCCCCTGTAGTGAGCACCAAAATGTTAGTTTTCAGCCAATGGTGCAAGCTAAAATGACTTAACAATGAATTTGAGGATAAAAACTTTCTTTTCAAATAAAACTCCTGCTTGTAATCGGGAAGTAGATTATCCAATAATCCTTGATAATAGCCAAGAAACTCCAGTACGCTCACCATTCTTAAGTCTACTGGTAACAACAATTACCAGACCTTCTGTCTTCATACAAAATTAGGAAATTATTCCTCTATAATCGGGAATACTTCTCCAGCAGGTAACTGAGTACTTCTCTTCAGAAAGTATAAACACACACAACTATCTAATATAGATGTAAAGGCAACAGATACAAATATCAGATAGACAATGGATGGACAACAATAATTAATAAACTAAGAGACAGTAGTTATTAATGATCAATAGTTAAATGATAAATGATGATGTTTTATTAATCAGCCAGGCGCCAGTATTATATACCTCTTGGGCATCTCCAGGCTGAACTCATCTATTAGATGAGTTCATTCATATTATGCCAATCCTCTGCTGGTCATGGCAATAATTATGAAAAATTCCCAAGTCAATTTGACCCATGAATTGACTAAAAATAAAAATTGTTTTAGTCCAATTAAAGGAAATTTTACTCTCATAATTGGGACGATTTTGGTTGTGAACTCTACACTAAAATCTTTCCAATTAAAGCTACATCATAACTTGACGAATAACAATATTTGGGGATAAAATATATATGAATAATAAAGATGACGCACCCCTAATTGGGATGTTGGCAGGCCTCTCAATAGCACTAAGTATGCCCTTTAATCAGGACACCTATGTTTAAGTGCTTATTGAATCAATTTCATTAATCAAACCCAAAATTCCGCCTTAGTGCATTAATATTAATGCACTAATTTAGGAGGTGCAATTTAGTTAATGCCGTGAGACCACTTTGCACCCAAGTGGACCCATAATTAGCCATAATATAATTATATTATAGCTATTATCAGCTATGATAATCAGGTTACTTCAAATGCAATCAGAGCGGTTATGAGGTGAGTCTGATTTATCAGATTATGCATATGAATCAGAAAGGATCAAAGGATACATCAATGTGAGTAATATATCAGCATTGATTTTCTCAAAGGGTTTATTTTTGATTAACCATCAAAATCCAACACTACTAATGGTAACAGATAAGTTCTGAGAAGCCAGGGCCTGAAGTCAGATAATTACTGGTAATACTTTGCATAGTAACTTCAGGGGCTTTGGGAGAAGCTTGATCAAGCAAGGCCTACACTTTAGGGGCAGCTGGAATTTCTTCCAAATAACGCTTGAAAGGGTGACACCTTAATTATTCAATGATAGCTTATTTTTATAGGCCAGAATTGCACTAGGCAAATATTGGGCCAATGAAGGGGTCTCTTGTGGCCATTTT
Organism: Massospora cicadina; assembly: GCA_022478985.1. NCBI lineage: Eukaryota > Fungi > Entomophthoromycota > Entomophthoromycetes > Entomophthorales > Entomophthoraceae > Massospora > Massospora cicadina. The sequence goes on from JAKSZP010000184.1 coordinate 88,234, forward strand.
CTGAAGAGTTACAGTTAGAGTACCATTTGCCCACTCTAACATTCCATTGGTTGCAGGATGGTAGGCAGTGGAAAATACCTGAGTGGGTCCCATCAGTTTGGTCAAATCATTCACCAGTGATGATTAAAAACTTTCGTTATTGGATTAAATTATGTTAGGGCACCTAAGTTGGGTAGTAATCTAATTATATAAAAGCGTGGCAGTAGCTTTTGCAAAAGCAGAGGGGAGATACAGCTTTAATTTTTTAGTTAAATGATCCACTGTTAAGAGGAGGAACTGATGGCCATTAGAGGCTCGAGGGAGGGGTCCCAAAACATCTATGCTAATAGTATGGAAGGGTTCACAAGGGTGAACCACTGGATGTTGAGGTTGGGGATTAGGACCAGCTTGACTTTTACATACCAGGCAGGACTCTAGTACATCTTGAATAAATAAAAGCATTCCTTCCCAGTAGCATTGAGTCTTGAGCCACTGGTAAGTTTTATAAATACCTGCGGCTAACTTGCAGATGTCCCTCCAATATGATGTCAGTTTGAGCTGAGGGTTGTATATAGGTAACCACTTTTGAGATAAAAGTTTGTACAGCTTACCATTTTTAACTTGGAGATTAGCCAATTTTTTTAATTCTTTTTGAAAGGTTTGGGATTCATCTTTCCATTTCTGCAATTGATTTAAGAGGTCATAGAGTTGATCCTCCTCAGGGTTGGTTAGAGTTAATTTGGGGAGCCTGGATAACCAATCCGCATTTTTGGTGGATGGGCCCTGGTTGATAAATAATAGTAAAATCGTAGTTTTGAGATTTTAAAGCCCATCAGTCTAACGTTCCATCAGGATCCTTCGTTTGTTGTATCCATCGCAATGAAGCATAAAAGTAATTAAATTAAAATGATTCCCAAATAATTAGGGTTAGAAATGCTCAATAGCCAGTTTTACCGCCAAGCATTTGCATTCTGTAACGCTATAGTTGCATTTGGCTCTGGTTAAGGTCTTGCTATAGTAGGCGATGGGATAGCCACTAAGTTTTCATTGTGCTGAGACAATATAGGCCTGGTAGCTATATAGCTAGCATCAGTAAAAAGTTGAAAGTGTTTATCTAGTTGAAATATATAAGTACTGGTGAATGGGAGAGAGCTGTACATAATAGAGCAATGGCCTGTTGTTGCTCTTCTTTCAATTAGAAAAGTATACCCTTCTTCAATATGTACTAGAGGCTCCAGGTGTTGGAGAAGTGTTGAATAAACTGGCGATAATATCCCACAATCCCTAAAAAACCTGTACATCACCTAAGCATTTAGGGGGGACATCTTAGATATGGCCAGGACCTTGTCATCCATCAGGGATATTCCAGCTTTACCTACCTTATGGCCCAAAAATCCATATTGCTCTGAAAGAAGGAGCATTTGAATGGCTTTAGTTCTGACAAAGCCTGCCATAACCAAAAAACTTTTTTTAAGTGGGCTATGTTCTCAGTAAAGGTTCTCAAAAAATGGTAATATCATAAAGATAAACTAGCACAGGAGCGTTTCAAATCGCCTAAGAGCCCATCCATGGCAAGTTGGAAGGTGGTGGGGACGTTACATAACCCCTGTGGCATTTAAGTGAGCTCAAATAGTTCTTCACTTGATATGAGGGCGCATTTCTCATGATCTCCAGGTAACAAATCAATTTGCCAGTACCTTTGGAGAGTTCAATAGCCAAAAATAGTGGGAACCTGACATTAAACGTAAAATTTATTTATACGTGGTAGTGGATAGCTATCCTTCTGGTTAATAGAATTGAGATTGCGATAATCCATGACTACACAGTGGCCACCATCCTTTTTCAAATAAATAAGAGCCTGGAATTCCACAGGCTTTAAGAGGGCACAAGTAACCTTGCTATCAACATTTTCCATAACTCTAGGTCCACTCAAGCTTACCTGACTTTTGACTTTCAGTATGGCCATGATTTTAATGGAGGGTGAGCCTCATTCTCAATTTGGTGAATTACCCCAGACACTAACATAGTCACTTGGCTCCAAGGGAAATATATTGCAATACTCCTCAATGAGATCTTCAACGTTCTGGCGTTAGTTAATGGTGAGATTGTCTCCAATTCTAATCTTGACCAGAGCTGTTGTGGGTAGGGGATTAAACCCTAGTCTTGCAAGGAACCAAAACAACTCACATTAGCAATATTATCAATGAGACATAGTGTTACATAAGCAATAGGGGCATGCTGAGGGACTTGGAGGGTATGATCTTTTAAATTCTCTAATAAGATAGAGATAGATCTCCCATAAGTGGGATCCAAAATCCAGGGGCAGGTTAATGCTTCTTTGATTGAAGGGTTTGGGTGCCACTTAGCTCCAAAATTTGATTAGGAGGAGTGAGAATCTGGATCCTGTACCCACAATAACTTGTGAGCCAAAGGTATTGTGATAGGATATGATGCATTTAGAGGGATCAAAATTTCGTCATCCACCGCCTCTGGGGTAGCTTAATTTTTCTTTTAAGACATGGTATTCAACTTTGCAAATGGAGGGCGGGTATTCGAGGAGGAATGTCCATTTTTTGGGGGCTCCTTTACTTTTGGTGGGAGTTTGAACATTAATGGAATCTGATACCCTAGTAGGGATAGATACTTTTCTTTATGGTTGATGATACAATTAAATTCCCACATCAATTGGACCCAATAAGCAGCTCATAAGTATCATTTTTTAACGCAATGCCAGGGGCAGTAATTAAAAGTTTCCCAAATCGAAGGGGTAAGGCAGAGAAGGCTCTTATCGCCTTGGTTGACTGATTACTTGCCATCCCATATTCAGCCTCTTGAATCAAGTCTGGAGCCATTTTTATCTTTTGTTAAATCAGGAGGATATAACATTAACTAGTGAACTGGTATTAATTATTACCAAGATTTTAACCTTTTGAACGACTACCTCTACTCAAACCACCAGAGTTAAACTGGGAATTAACAGCTAGTAAACTTTTGTTGGGGATCGGTAGCAAAGCAAGCAGAAGATTTTGCCACAGCCAAGTTTGGGAGGTTCAATGCGTTTAAAGTTTTATCTGCCAGCGCTTAGCTTTCCATAGAGGAACTGACCTCCAAAATGTGTTTGGGTAATTGGCCAGTATAAAGGTAAGAAACTTTAGATCTTTATTTCCTTTTACAGAAAAGTGTGCGTTTAATTCTGCAAGTGCAGCCAACACAAAACATCCTGATATGATGGTCATATAACTAGAGCTAGTACAAGGGTCCTGAGGCGCTTGATTGCCATCAGCATAGGGAGCCTCCTGCCCTATACTGACTGATTTTTTGCTGACTTATGTTGAAGGATGCAACAAATGTTTACAGCATAGTTGTTTCTCTTGAAAAAAGTGCAAGATAATTTGGGGGTAGGCGAATTGGGGGGATAGTACCCACTGACACTTGGCTCCAAGGCTTATTGCTATTAAAGCAAGCTGGCCCAATAGCTTTGTGTAGATCAGCTGGAATCTCCAATATGGCTTCTTTGATATGGAGGAGAGACGATAAGTTAGACTTCACCACTTTAAGATAGATTAAGATTTTAGGCATAATTTTTAAACACTGAAAAATGTGGCAATGATAGCTTCGTCCAACATCGGATGATTTCCTGCAACTAACGTTTGAGCCTCAAGTTAAAAATAGTGGGCGAATTCATTGATGGTATCTCCCCAATTAAAGCATTTTCCATAAAAGGTTTGTTTTTGGTTAGCTAAAGTTAGTAGCTCCTAAATTCTTGAAGCAAGGCAGTCTTGGCTTCATTCCATGTATGGCAATGTATTATATGAGATAACATAATGTCCTGAGCCATGCAACTAAAAGATTTAGTTAGGTGTTTAGGTCATTGGGTGCCAGTGGCTTCTTCTATAGCACTTTCATAACAAAAAAAGAAAAGAGAAAATGCTCCCTACGCCTGGGACGTACTTCTCTTTGAACAAAGATTTGAACGTGCCACTGGGGGGGTTAGCAGCTGAATGACATGACTGATACTGTGAGTGTATTTTCACCTAAAGAGGAAATGCTATTGCTGGAAGATTCGTGAGGGTGGAGAGCGTCCACCTTATTTCGTAAGGCGTTAATATCTTTAATTTCTTGAATCCACCAAATCATGGGCGGCACAAAGGCCCAATTTGTGGCAAAGAGAAGGGTTAGCCACCAAATTTCACTTTTTAGATCAGTAGTCATATCTCAAAGTTTGAGTTGATGTTGCTCAATGGCGAGCATCCTTTGCTCCAACCAAAGTATCACAGCGGGTAAATTTGCCAAGAGTTTAGATCGTTCCTGATCCAAATAAGGATCTGACGCCTAATTGCTATTGCTCATTGTACTAGTATTTTCACTGTGAACTCAGGGTATACCTGGCAGGGAGCTCCAGTTTTGTTGGGATGAAGGGGTTTTAGCACACTTGTCATTTTATTTTTTAGACCAGGAAACCCAAAGTTCCTGGTTACTGGATTATAAGTTTTTACTTTCCTTGGCTGAAAAGTCTTCACTCAGGATAAAATTCCTTGAGTGTTAAATCCTAACTACATTTTTAGTCACTAATAAATTAGAGGTAATCCAAATGATTAACAGCAAAAAGAGAGTACCGTTTATTTGCCTGGTAACAAAATTTATATTGGAGATCAGGGAATTTTACTTGGTAAATCTCCAAGTGTTCTGAGCTAAGATCTATAATCATTGCCAATTGCAGATTCTGCATCATGTTGGTCACATCTGCCAAACGGGATTTGATCACTGCATAGATTGGGTTTTAACCCCAATATTAGGGGGTTTTGGGTAAGTAATATCTGATAATAAAAGGTGAGGCAGATCCCCAATATTGAAAGCCTTGAATATAATTGGGGATTATCCCTGTTAGTAGTTTGGCTATTTCATTGGATCAGGCTTGATTCCCATCATCCAACAAATGAAAATCTCTGATTCAGGTGGAAAAACTGCATGCAGCACGCTCTATGACACTTGGGGCACACACTTTTTGAGCAGTGGGTGGCCCCCTAGAATATTCTACTCAACCTCAAGCCAGTGGCCTTCCTGACTCCTTCATCATTGCTGAATCTGACAAGTCGTACATAAATAAGATTTGGTACATTTGCAAGAGGTTACAAACACAATAGTGGATTGCATTCAAATTCCTGAAAGGGGTGAAATTACTGCATTCAATTGGAAAAAAATCCCTGGATGAAAAAACTAATCACCCATCAAATGAGACGATCAAGAAAACTCATGCAGATGAGGCAACCCCAATAGAGATATGAGCAAAAAGTGTAGCGCTCACAAAAGTTGTTGAAAACCTTCCAGCTAAATCATCTTTAAGCCATCGCTGTAACAAATTCTGGAGGTCCCAGTGAACAAAGAAATACTTAAAAAAATTTTTAACAAGTTCCTGGCATCCCTGGAAACATTCGACCGCCACTCTGTTTTCAAAGAAGTTTGTGAGGCACCCCTCCCCCTATACCAAATTAAAAACCACGCACTCAGAATATAGTAGAGTGCTGGGTTAATTGTAAATCCTTTGTAAATTAATAATTCGAGAAACCAGAATGACTCTTTATTATGTAAAATTCAAAGATTATGCCTCCTCAAATAAAATTGCCATACCAATGGAAGGCTCCCACTTATTATCTCAGTAATTGTAATGGCTATTTTCTTAGTGTTCTCTGTATTAGTGTCCCTCAATGGGTAGAACCATGGAACTCACCTCAGGGAGCGACCTATATAACCCCTACCTAAGGCTATGCAAGTGAAGATACACAACCCAAGTGAACTCAAAAAAGACCAACCTAATCTACCAAGCTCAAGACCAGATAAAGGGAAATATTGCAATGTATTGGAACGTCAAAAAGGATAATGTGAACTCAAAATCAGAGATAGGACGAATGTACCCCATTACCAGGTGAATGCTCAGACCAATCCCAATTATGAGCTTGACCCAGAACTGCATACACAAGCACCCCCATCTAGACCAAGAGGCCTCTCCTCAATGCAATATGTGTGGGTGAGACTGGTGCCAATTCTTAATTTAGTGATAGGAACAGAGTTAATGTTCATAGATCAATATTTCACACAACTCTCTCAAGTTGTTTCTACTCTTTAATCTGTATAAAAGTGATGACATGTGGACTAAAGATGCTATTTTAAGTACTGTAATACCTCAGTGGAAGCTAAGTTAATACTTGGCATGTCAAATTGCTTATACTTTTTTATTTTCTTTTGTTTGTATTAATGGGGCCTTTAAGTTTATATTTTTATAATCATCATACTAGATATTTCTAAAAAAAAACTCAAACTTATCAAATTAAGTTTCTCTGCTTTATCTTATATATATCTATTTAAAAGATCAATATATTTATATAAACAAAGTTACAATAATTTTAGAATATCTGAAACCGCCTAATGCTAGAAAGGTACTTCAGATCACTTTTAAGTAGGTAGAATTTTTATGATAAGCATCTATACAATATAAATCTGTAAATTTTAAGCAAAAAATTTTATAAAAATAAAATCCATCTTATTAAAAGTCAGAATGTCACCACTAGCTCGCTTAAGTTGAGGTAGCCAACTTGCTATAGAGGGTTCTGTTGCACACAGATTAGATATCAAAAGACCACCTGAAAAGGAATAATGATCTCACTAAGTAAATCTTATTCTGATTCTACCTGATGTAGCATCTTGGATGGTCAGAACTGTTAAGCATCATGCTGGTGGTATCCTTAATGATACTCTTAATTATAACTTTGATATGTTGGCCTAACACAAGTATCAATGGAAACCTCAGGCAACCTTTCCCTTGGCGTTATCAGAAACCAAGGTATCCATCTTTATGGTGTCCTGTTCTTTAGATCTCAAACTGACTAATGTTAATATCTTCTTATCCTTTAGATCCTATACTAATTACTGGCGACCTCTTCAATTAACCCAAATTTGAAAAAAGATAAAACTTGAGAATTTGTGGCATACGCTCTTTTACTGATATAAAATTGAAGTTGAAATGTTATGCTTCAGTATGAAATCAAGATATAAGTTAAATGTTGATTTAAGATCATTAGAAAAAGGGGTATGCCAATATTGTAGAGGCTTCAAAAACCCTTTGAGTCTCTTCTTGATTTCTGGCTTGGTGGCAGCATCCATCTGATTTAATGATTTGTATCTAAGAGCTCTACCCCACGGCAGACATTTTAAACCAGGATTTTTGGTGGTCTCTAGATTAATGCCCTTTTCTGGGTCTGTAGCGCAATAAATCTTATAGTTTTTTTGCTTCTTCTCCTGATTTAATAATATGCTGATTATATTGAGAATTGTATGTTTGTGCTTACCCAATGCACCTCGCTTTAGGGTTTTAGCCATCCATTAATATTGGTTGATTACCTTTTTGGTAATAAGGCTTCTAATTCAATTGTTTACATCAAGGCAACTTAATTCATATGTATGTAAGTCATTTATCCATAGTGGTCAATTGTAACCTATTTTGCCATTCAAGGTATAAAAGAAGGCTGAGATTCATAGTCTTCAGTGGCAGCGGCATTGTCTTTATATATAATAACTCTTTCCAGAAGGTATAAAATTATTGTAAGAGACGTCATCTCAACTGACTGGTAACTTCCCTGGCCACCATCATATATAAAAAGGAATTTCTTTCCCTTATCTTATTTTAAATTTACATCTGGAAATCTTAAGGTTTTGTTATACTAATGGGGTTCCTTCCAGAGGGTGAGAAATTAATTCCCAGTATAATTGTGGTAGCTTCCATGACACTAAGAGTATTGTACCAATTAACACATTTAAACTAATACAATGATTATATATAGTTTATGTGTTAAAGAAAAGCATGTGATAATTTTTTTAGCAAGAATGAAATTATTTAACATACAGCAAAAAAAATAACCAATCTAATTCTATGTATAAGGTAAATTATAAAAATTTACCATATTATTTTATTTAAAAATCTTCAGTATATATTTGAAAAATCATATAGATAGAGTTTAGCATTATAATCGTCAGAAGGATAAAATGAGAAAATAAATTAAACAGAAGGTTACATATTTAGAATATATATATAAGAAGATATAATCTATATTTATAGTAAAAGACTTAGCTGTTGAATACCAAGTAGTATATAGTTGATTAATGTATGCAAATAGTCAATACCCTATAAGTCTAATTTTCACACATCATGTAGAATTGAACAATACTAAGGGTTTGGTTTTAATAACTTTTCTTCTTTAATCCTAGTGGGACATTTCCATGTGTTAATTTTATCATATTAGAGTTGTGCCCATCTATTGATAGAATTTTATACATTGTGAACTGTAATCTTTTCTTAGAAAATTTAGAAGAGTATAAAGTGTTTTTTTTGAATTTTAGTCTCCTTTCCTATAATTCTACACAGTTTTTCCTAAAAATGATGTGAAATATCTGCCCTCAGAACAATTAACCTTTGTAATATTTCTTCACTATATTTCATTGAAAGTTTATAATGTATATAACAAGTTATTGAATAGTAATGATAAGGTTTATAGTGGCTATAAAAACACAATTCATATAATTGTCCACACCTTTCTAGAATCAAAAAAAAACAAAAATAACAGTAGAAAAATAATACATCATACTTTCAGAAAGTAAAAATACAAAGTAACTTATTTGTTTCTAAAAACATATCTTCTGCTCAATCCCACTTCTGAGTGCTTCATTGTAAAAGTAATTAATTTTTTAAACTCCAACTCACTGTGCCACCATACCATAATGTACTTGCTTCCATCTCCTGCTGCTTTAGTATGGGGTAGCAGTGAAACTCCCCTTCAAAATTTCACCCTTTTGTAAATGCATTTAAACCAATTTTTAGTCCGCTGAACATGACCATATGCTTGGACTTTAAAAACTTAGCTTTCCATCTTGAATGCAAGCACCCAATTTGCCCCCTCCCTCTCTCCCTCTCTAAATTAAACATTCATTTTTGCCTCTGTTTTGACAATGGAGTTTATTTTCATATGCTGACAAAACAATAATCAATATTGCCACTTTTACTTTTGTGCCAGCTGGCATTATCAACTTCCGCCCTTTTATGGGCTATTTTAATATTGGTTTTATTTATGAGGAGGATACTGTTGCAGCGGTTGCTACTCCATTAATTTATAAAAATACCCCCATCTCCACCACTCACAATTGCCTCCTCAATGACACCACGATGTTAGTGTCATTTGCAAACCTGTATCTGCATCTCTCGCCCCAAATTATATATGATGATTTATTTTAGGACAATTGTCCTTTGGCACCAACCCCAGGCTTCATAGCATTATCTTAAGCAGCTCAGAGAATCTCTCAGCACCCCATGCCACTGCCACCATCTTCCCCTACCACTCCACTACTGCTTAACAGATCCTTCTGCAAGCTCATATTGCCATGGTGCTGGACAAACTTTATGGGCTCATGTTGACTATGGTGATAAACTTTCCCCTCTGCTTTGAGTTATACTACTCTAAAAAGTCTTATCGACAGGCCACCAATCCTACCATCATCCCTAACCTCAACACTGTGCTAACCATCAATTAACTGAGGATCTTTGTTGCTCCTACCTACCCAGCCCACCCAGTCATCAGGTTCACCTAAGAATTGTGCCACCAACCTTTCCAACAATCATCCTCAATATTCTTCTCTATATCTAACTAATTGTAATGATGCTTGGACCCCTGTTTACACGCAAGCTTCACCTTAATTGCTCACCCAAAATTAACGTTATGCTGCCACAACAATAAAATTTCCAGAATTCGTACATTATAAAATAAGGTTTTTGAGTTAAACAATATTAATCCAGCCTCATCTAAAGAAATCAACTTTTATCAATTTTTGATTATAATTTTAGTACACAAATTAGCCCAAGAGTTATATTCCTTAACTAATGTTAAACCTTTCCTAGGTGACTATTATGCGCCCTGTCTGCAGTTGCCTCACCCAATAATTGGCAACTCCATATTGAAGCTTTGAAATTGTCACCTTGTTATAGCATGGTTTATCACTTATTACTTTCCCATGATTCTACACACAGCAAAATCTGAATCAAAAAGCTTCAAAAAATCACATCAGTTGCTATTAATGATGTAACAGAAAAATCATTATTCTTTAAGGAATAAAAACTCTTCCCTTACACAAAGAAAGTTTACCAAATACCCTGATGCCTGTATTTAGGTCAAACATCATTTTTGTGATTATATCAAGGACCTCTTCAAAACCCAGTTGGGAACTATAAACTATCCCTTTGCGATCCTTAAACCTCACTCCTCAGATGTCCCACACCTTTGCTTTCTGCCTAAGTCTAAGCCAGGAATGCCTATGACCATGCTAACGTGATGCCAGCAATATCTCCTCACCCTCCACCATGGTTGGATAGCAGTTACCACTTTCACCATGGTTGAATTATTTTAGGCCTTAATTTTTTTCATTTTGAGTGATCCGTTTGTCTTGTTTCAAATGGTTTTATCTCAATGGTTTGTCATGCTCATATGAGATTTCATAATATACATCCTCTGGTTAGGTTACCCTGGATTTTTTAATTCTAACTTAAGTTAGCTGTTTTTTACAGGTAAAAATTCTCAATATCAATCTAGATATTGTATAAATTGGTACTACAGCATCAGACACAAATGCACAGGTAGATTATAACAACAAAAAAGGTATAATATATAGGACTTAACATGGTGTTTGAACTTTAACTAAATGCTTTTCTAAATATTCTGTAATTAGCAACTTATCAAATTAGACAAGGTTGTAAAACTAAGCAAAATTTGATAATTCTGGGCTTTCAAATGGGAAATTTTAACTTAAATTTGAAAAATTAATTGGCCATAGCTATATTGAAGACTTTAAAAATCAAAAAATATTTGGCCTAATCACCAATAACTTTTAAGTTGACCAAAACTAGTGGTTTTAATAAGTGCAACTTTTTGCACTCGTTTTTGTAAAGTTCTAATTAAGTTATTAACTTGAATGATCACTAAAATATAGCTATGTTAATAAGGAATAGTAACTTTTTAGAAACCTTTGCAATGATTTTGTTTTTAGCACTAGTAGTGCTACCAAAAAAGAAAGAGCTGTCATGAATCATGACCTTGTATTTTGATCATTGGACAACTGTTTTTTTTCCAAGACCACATTATTCAGCTTTGATTAAAAAGTGAAATTGGTTGATATCTATTTTGAAACCCTTTATTGTTTGATGATTATCACACATGGATATTGGTTAGCGTTATTGTCAAGATTTAATCCCTATAGTACACCAATTTATGTTTAAATGGTCACAATTGCTAACCATGTTTGAAAGTAGATCTAATTGTTGTGTGAATAGTGAATAACTAAATTACATAATTGGTTTAAATAGGCTGAGATGCTGAATGATTAGGGTTGTTTGGGAACTACCAAAGCGGTGTAACTCTATTTTAGTGGGTAGCTTGTAGATAATCCTGGGGAAATTTGACTCCCATTAGATTATAGTTTTTTCTATGACCTTAGCATGACCAGATTATGAAGGTTAATTTACTGAGGATGGCTAAAGAATATTACCAATATTAAAGAAGATATCCAAAAAATGTTCATAATTTAATTGGTGATAAATACTAATAAGGAGGATGAACAAAAGATGAGTTATCTATTGTGGATATGACTCCTTGAGGGTAAGTTTGTCAGCAATGAATGTTGGATACTAATGAGGTGCCGATTAATGAGTTGAGCATAAAACTCCTTTATATAAACCCTGAAGTAAATAGTAATGAAAGATAGATATTAAAGTCATTAAAAATTTATTTGCCTTCTTTTGAAGAGCTTTAGTTATCTTACCCTTGATTTATTATCAAGTAGCTGAAGTGAGGTAGATATCACTTGCCCAACAGAGATTACCTGGGTAGTGGTCAAACAATTGTAAAGAAGAATCAACTAGCTATCTGTATCCATACAACAAGAAACTTACTTTAGTTTTAAAACTAAGTCACAGAACTTGTGCTGTAAACCTCATTATAGTAGACATTTGAGACTAACTATAGATTTGGTTGAGGCTTTTCAAAATTAATAGAGGAACCAGAATTTTTTTATCTTGTGTCTGTCCAAAGCGAGATCCAGAAACTATGGAATGAGCTAAAAACCATTGACTAGATAACCCTAAGATTGGCAGCACAGGCTAATCTTATGAACTAGAAGAATGTGTTGCAAAGTCAGAGGAAGAAACTAATTTAGTCATTAAGACCAATAATGAATTATATGAGTAAATTTTCTAATTTAAAGGAGAAACACATTAGTGTATAAAGGGACCTAGTAATGTTAAATTCACCTTCAAAGTTGTAATTGGTAAAAATCACCAACTATTGGAAAATCAAGCCCAAAGTAATAAAATGACTATATGACATTGAGAATCAAAAATGCACCTGTCTTTAATTGGAGACAGAGTTATGCCATAATGACTTGTATGCCTTAGAAGTAGATAACTAAGTGATAGGCATATAGCCTTCTAGGAACATGCCTGGCGCTTTTGCTAAAATTTTGTAAAATGATCCCCAACATCTTTTTAATCTCCACAAGGGTTACTGGTCGTGACCATTGTACTACTTTTTAACAAGTGACCACTGAGAGATTTTCTTGTACCCCAAAATTACCAACAATTCACCAGGATGGTCCAGCATTTTTAGGCTGACAAAAAAGATTATGTTCAGCTTTAGTTATCCACCAAGAAATCATCACAACTAATAGTATAGACAGAGATTGCCAAAATATGGTGCTGCCACATTTGCGCTGATACAATTGGGCATACATCAATGCAGAAAGTGTGATCATGAAGGAAAATGATAGCTTTGAGCAGATGGTTGCCAAAAGTAAGGTTTTATATTATATCTTGATTTAAAAAATGGAACCCTGGGATCATTTGCCAACCAATTTTACCAGGAGGTAAAAATACTGGCTGGTACTAACAAATTGAGCTTTTTGGCGCTTGCATCGCCATGAAAATGGTGGTCCAACTTAATATGATTTATATTAAGTGATGATTTTGGCATTAGCAATCAACAGTACTACCTCTCAAATGGTGAAACCTTGAGAGAGTAGTGTATAATTTTTTATGTACCAAGCAAGTTTCAACCCAAAAGCATAACATGTTATTTTGAGGAAAATTTTAAACAAGGGAAATTAATCTCAAAAAGTCCAAATAAGCCTTAAAAGACTTTTCATAGATGTGGAACTAAGAAAAACTACTTTCTCATTATAAAAAAGTGTAACAAAAATCAAGTGAACCTTGTTCCACCTCAAAAAGGGACATAAATCAAGAGGAGGGAAAAGGCCATTCGTCTATATAGGGAACAATCTAGATCCATATGCTTCCCATTTTTACCAGATGACCTATAAGAAAATTAAGACATCTCAACCATGTTTTTATATAAATCATAAGGTGATCTACTATATTTGTTATATGTCAGAATGTTAATGTGATCATAAGGGCTAAAGTAAAGGAGATTGACCCCAAAATTATAAAAAAAATTCACTAAAATAATTGATCACTAAATATGCAAGCTAAAAACTGCTACAAAAACAAGGATAGATTATCTCAGAAAAAAATGAACAATGTCAAAATCAATGTTCATAGACAAATGATTTAGGGATCATTCTTTATAATATCCACCAAGTTGAGTAAGGCTTTAGTAGTTGAAAACGATATAATAAGTCAAGCCAAGAATGAAACCAATCAATATATTTACTCCAAAAGTTTACTAGCAGTAAGGTCGCCTACTATGACATAGTTGGAATTGATTACCAACTAAAACAGATGGATTTTAACTTGTGGCCATAAAAATTAATTTTAAATTTGTTAGCAAAAGACTATACATTCATAAATAATATAAGTGATCCTTAAATAAATGAGTCTAAAGCAAGCAAAAAAGTTGGATATAAAAAATATATGGCATATAATATAAAAAAATACATATAAAAGGATAGAAAAAAGAATTTGAAACAATTATATAGATTGAAAAAATAAAAACTTTTTTAATATATTATAGATTGTCTCCTGGATTCAAGCTGCCTATAATGTCTCTTGGAGGAGGGGGATGAATGGCAATTGATTTTAACATTGAGATTAAGAGCAGATGTTTTAAGGCCAGAACCATTCACTGCGCAAGTCCTTTACTGTAATTGAGATAATTGATAAGGCACAACAATGGGATGAAAAAAGCGTGGCTCTCAACCTAGGTAAAAGAGCCTTTGAAGGTTGGATATGCCTACATGTTGACTTTAGAAAAAGGAGTTAAGTTCCAAAGTAGAAGATATGAGTTGTGATTGATCAACTAGGTTAATTTTCCATTATTGCTGGCATCAGGAGATGCTAGAAGCCATATATCAAAATTATCTTAATTGAGTAATATATACCATTTTTGCCAAAAATTTGTGAAAGTAGCACCAAGAGTGTGAAGAAAACAGCAAAAAAATTCTTTTTGGTAAATTAGTCAAGCTAGAGGTTTAGTTTTATATGACCACAATATCCGCTTTGACTAAAAATGGGGTAGAAGGTATCTGACTTATCACTTATTATTTTTTGGTGATAATTTGCTATTATTTATTAATTAAGTCTAGTTGCTGGGATCTGATACCAACGTTGATGCAACTTATTTTTTAATTAGACGCAATATCCAACATTACATGCATGTATTCTATTGTTTGATGAATAGTTAATTAGAATTAATTTTATTAGATTATTAAAGATGAGATGCCAATCAAATAGGGGTGTTTGGGAGCTACCAAATGCTGTAATGCTTGTCTTGATGTTTTATTGCAGATTGGCATGGGCAATGCGGCCTTCCATGAGTAGGCAACTTGTTCTTTTTAAGCATGGCAGCTAACTTTTAACGGTTAATTTACTAAGGCTGCTTAAAAAAATAAACACAAATTTATAAGTCACCTGGGAATGGTCCTGTTTTAGTTGATATAAATTCCAATTTGATGGATGAATAACAAGAGCGAGATATATTATTGATATGATATTTTGAGGGTTAAGTTGCCAATAATGAATATCACTCTTTTAGGGCCAATTAATGAGTTGAGCACAAAACTACCCTATATATTTTCTTGTAATTTTTTAAAAAGACAGATTTAGACGTTATAAATATTTAATATCTTACTTTATTGGAAGAGTTGAATGATTGTTTGTCATTGTCTATTTTCAAGAAACCTTAAGGAAGGTAGATTTTACTTTCCTGTAAGAGTCTTAAAATGGGATTGAACCACTTGTAAAGAAGACTTGACTAGGTATGTATCCATACAGATAGCAATCTCCTTCAAAATAACAGTTTAGTCACAGAACCTGTATAATAAACTCACCAAAATCACTTAAAGCAACGTTGCCTTACCTTTAACTTTATATTTTTACCTACTGCTAGGTCCAGGTAACCCTAGAGTAAGATTGATAAGTTGATGTCTTGCTTTCAGATGAAACCTCAATATGGTAATATGCGTGCATTTATAACCACTTGTCACCTATGAGATTTGACCCTTAGTTCCTAAAAAACCTTGCATATATTTGTTTATCTTTATAGTATTGTCTTATTCTACTCTATTTGTAGGCAACGTTCAAATTAGTTATTTTGAACCAAATTCTTAATTATAACGTTGAATCACCTTAACTCAGATGAAGCTTCATGTCTCCATACAGTTAAGCATTTATCATCAATAACTCTGCTAGTCTGTGCATCAGCCGCTTTATCACAAAAGGTGCTTATTCCAGGAAAAAATTAAACCAAGTTATCACATAGAGAAAAGTTTTAAGATGAGTGAAGAGTCATCTAGTAGGGTGAGTGAGGCATTTTAAGCAGAAAATTGCAATAGTCCAGATATTATGAATCTGGAGTATATTTGAGTGAAGAAAATCGCTGTTACACTTCAAGGAAAAGTAAATGGAGAAAAGTTTTATGGTAAAATCAAAGAAATAAGAAAACAACTGATGTATGTGTTCCATGAATCCCACTGACACTATTGACAGAGTATGAAACCTTTTTTCTCTCCTAAAGCATCAGTAAAAAACAAAAGCAGTTCAGGTATTATCTTAATCTGTCATCTTTTACTTTAGTAGAATTCTTACATAATGTAGGACAACTTGAGAATTATGATTTTAACTATATGCATCCAATAACCCAAAAATGTGTATTGCTAAAACCAGACAGCTAGAAATTATTGCCAATCTGGTTTTATATGCTTAATAAAATAACATCAGCTTTTAAATTTGGTTGACATCCAGAATTCTATAATTTTAATATCTTGTAAGGAGAGTGTCTGTAACTCTCCTGTTTCTAGTGTGGAGATGAACGGTGCACAGGCCCAACGCCAGGAAACTAGCCATTAGTACAAAAGATACTAGAGCCCAGCAGAGGGTGCTGGAGCAATGGTAACTTAAGTAGAGTAGTGCAATATTTATATATAACCAACCCAAGCAATGCGGTGCACATAGGAAGTAGGGGTAAGTGTCCCAGGTTGGAGGAAACCTGGGCGAATTAACGGTGCACTAGGGGAAAAACTAATCATATTTGTAATGGAATAGCTAACATAGCGCGAGACCTCCTTGAAGAGGTCCACATGCAGGATTATCTGAAATAACATTCAATAAAAAATGAGAAAAATGGGGAAGTTTAATTTAAAAGTCAACCAATAAGGAATGTTGGTCACAAAAATCAAATCTTAAGCTTTGTCAGGGTAATTTAGGATCTGCTTAAGCGGTCTCAAGCACCAAACCACCAATAGGCAAACACTCCCATCCAAATTGGTATAATACACCGAAACTTACTTCACTCAAGTAATTGATTGAAGTTGGATCCAACCTTAATGCATAATTTCATAAATGGAACAGGTTTCAAAACCCTGTTCCTCAATAAACCAAATTGAACCGTCATTGTTAATAGAATAAATCGTCCATTGTAATGCCTGGGCTGATGAAAGGGGCTGGGCGTTATGCACCACATTAGTACCAACCTGGGCATATTTGGCTTTTACCCAACGTTGGTCTAATGTGTGCTTGATGCCAGGGATGGCCTGAAGCTTCACCTTCTGGGCCTCCTGCTGCCCAGCCTTATCCTTAGGGTTGGTGCTCACTATCATGTCATTCAACCATGACATTACCCTCTCCTCCCAACGGGCTCAACTCCCCTCCAGGGGCTTGCACAAGGAAAAGTTCTTGTGGGACGGGGCCAACTTCATAGTGGCAACGGTTGTTTTGGGTTGAGATCCAGAGGCCTGAAGGAAATGCTTGTGGAAGGCTTTAATCAGATCTTGGGCATGCACACAGTTGCGCTCTGGGACCCAACTGTTCTCTACAGCGTCACAACCCTTACAAGAAACCGGGTACTCAAATATTCTTTTAACATGGCGGGAGTCTACTATTCCTTCAACTTCCCACTCAGGCGCCCCATCCACAAGATAGGCCTTGAGTCTCTGGTGGAGGCCCTCAAAAAATGTCAATTTGCTCTCATGAAAGACAGAGAAGACCCATAGCGAAGAAGGAAGATCTAACTGGTGTGAGGCATGGCCCACCTTTCTAACAACGCGGTGAGGGCCAATACTTTTTGGTCCCAGCTTCTTGCATGGCTGCATGATAGGGAAGTTACGAGCATCAAGCATCACAAGATCCCCTTCCTTGTACATGGGACCCACTTGGCGCTTACCATCAGCGTTCTCCTTATAAACTTGCATTGCCGCCTCCAAACTTGTGGAAACCCCTGGTGGACCTTCTTGTTTGTCTTATCAAAGTCCACTACCGCTTCACCTTTAGATCCACAGATGGGCTCCATGTTAAAGGCGGGGGTAGACCCATGGTTAGCGAAAAAAGGGGAACAACTGACCAAAGAATGCAAAGTGTTGTTATAACAAAATTGGGCCATAGGAAGGTGAGAAATCCAATCTGAGAGATCCACGGCGGTGTAACACCTCAGGAACTACTTCAAGCTCTGGTTCATTCATTCAGTCTGCCCATCTGATTGGGGTGATAGGAGGTTGAATGGCAGGGGTGAATCTAAAGAGTCTTACTCAACTCTTCCCAAAAGATGGAGGTAAACTGGGGTTCCCAGTCACTGATAACTTCTTGGGGAACCCCATGGAGCGCAAACACATGAGTGACGAAGGGCCTAGCCATCTCAGCAGCTTTTATTGTAGTTCTGCAAGGAATAAAGTGGGCGAACTTTGTAAAATGGTTGACCACCACCATGATGGCATCAAAATCATCAGAGACAAGTAATTACACAAAAGAATCCACTGATACGGAAGTCTAGGGCCCTTCAGCCTTCTGGACTGGTATCAACAACCCCTCTAAAGGTTGACGATTTGGTTTCATTTGGTTGCCGATCAAGCACTCTTTAAAATACCATCCCACCTGAGCAGGAAAGCCCTTCCAATTGTAGGTGCATTGTATTAACTCCAACGTCTTTGCTTTACCAGGATGACCAACGGTGAGTCCATCATGATGTTCCCAGATGATTTCCAGGCGCAGTGGTTTCAGCAGGAACCCATAAGCGCCCCTGAGACCACACCATCTCATCCTTCAAGTGATAGCCCCTGGATAGAACCTCTTGATTCATAGCACTCTTCGCAAGTACCATAGTATATTTGGCTGACAGCGGCTGAGAAAGGACTACCTTTCTGAACAAACTATATTCCTCCACATTTTCCAGAGGTGCAAGCGCTGGCGCATTGGATGGGGGAGAGGGAAGTTGAAACACAATTTTATTTGGCTAAATAATCACCTGAGTGTTATGAACTTCAACCTCCTTTAGATCAGGAGCTAGAGCAGGGTTGCGGTTTAAAGCATCTGTCAAACTATTATCCCTGCCCTTGGTGAACTCGTAAGAAAAGGCAAATTTGGCAAGGGTCTCATGCCAACGGGTCTGCTGTGGGGTTAAGACATGAGGGGTGCGGTAGTAAAGCAAGGCACGGTGATCTGTATGTACACAGAACTGCTGTGTGGAGCCATGCAATTGGTGACGCCAATAATTCAGCGCCTCCACCACTGCTAGTAACTTTGTCTTAAACGGCGTAATTCAACTCAGGCAGAGACATTTTCCTAGAAAAATATACCACTGGATGCTCTATCCCATCTTTGCCTACCTGTAACATGGCAGCTACTATGGCAAAGTTGGAAGCATCAGTAGTTACAATGAACTCTTTATTGGGGTTGACATGGCGAAGATTTGACGTGGACAACAGGGTGCACTTCACTGCATGGAAAGCATCCTCCAAAACGGGGGACCACTGAAGCACCTTTGCACTAATAGCCTTATATAAGGGTGCTGCCACCTCAGAAAGATTGGGCGTGAACTTCTTGAGGAACGTACACGTCCACAAAAAGCTCCTCAAGGCCTTGACTGAGGTGGGGTGGGCCATACACGAATAGCCTTCTACTTTTCTGGAGTTATCATGTGTCCTTGGTCAAACACAACGTTGCCCAGAAAAGTGCCCTAGGACTTGAAGAATTCACACTTGCTGATCTTTAGCATGAGGCGGGCTGCTCTTAACCTCTCCACCACTTTCTGAAGTTGTACTGCATGGTACTCAGGGTCAGGGGAAAACACCATAATATCGTCCATGTAGGCAACCGTGCATACCCCTAACAAGTCTCCCAACGCTGCATCAATGCGGCGTTGAAAGATAGCAGGGGCATTTTTGAGCCCAAAGGGCATGGCCCAAAACTGGAATATCCCTTTTCTGGTACGGAATGCAGTTAACCACTCTTGTCCCTTTTTTGTCCAAATATGATTGAATGCATTGAGGCAATCCAGCTTGTAGAAGACCTTCGCCTTCTCTACATAGCGCGCAATCTGTGAATTCAAAGGGATGGGATGAAGGTCTGGTACATCAACGTTGTTGAGGTTCCCATAGTCTACGCATGGGCGTATAGTACCATCAGCCTTCTCAACAAAGAGAAGTGGGGAGCATAAAGTGGAGGTACGTTGAAAATTGCACCTTTGGCTAACTGCTCCTTCACCCACACATCTAACGCCTCTTCCTCCTGGACAGTCAATGGATAAATGGGGAAAGAAATCCGCACCAGATCCACATTGAGTTTGAACTCACAGTGATATTCAGAGTGATCAGGTAATTCATCAGCAGATGATTCATCAAAGGAAGATTCCAAACCATCCAAACAAGAAGGTAGGCGAACCTCCACGGTGGGCTTCCGCATAAAGGCAAGGCTAAAAGTGTGAAGGTGGGGACAGTGGGGCAATTCGCCCTGGGCGTTATCCTCTGACAAAGAAACAACTAATGAGCGACAATTCTTTAATGTTAGGGATAGGGTATTCTCTTTCAGGTTAGTTCTAACGTCAAACTTCCGCCACCACTCCACACCCAAAATAGTAGGGTACAAGAGGTTTTTGATAGTTTGGAAGAGATCAGACAAGTGGTACTTGCCAACCTGATAGTCCACTGTCCCAATGATCTTCAGAGTGAGAATACCTTAAGACGCCCCTCCCCTAACCATACCGCCTGGCAAGTACTCAGCCCCAGGTAGTTGGCGAGGCTCTGGTCCATAAAGTTTTCATTGGCGCCAGTATCCACCAGAATAGTGGTGCTGAGTTTACTTAACGGGGAGGAAAGGATAGCAGTCAGTAGAAATACCCAGAATGGTCTTTATTTATAGCAGACAGCGACAGAACATCTCCAACAAACTCATCATCTGGCATTAACATGTCCCCCTAGTATGTTTTAGATCTGAAGAATGGAGAGGTATATCTGGCCACTCTTACTACTGAGGCCACATATTCCACCATATCTTCAGCTGGGGCATAAACATTTTCATATTGTAAACTCAGTTCCTTTTTTTAATTCCTGAGTGCTGAAAATCATGGAAGAGGTCAAACGGGGATTTTCTGAGGTGATTTGATACACAGGAATAGGTTCCTTATCTGATCCATGAGAGAGCAAATATGGTTCAGAAGTATACATAGTGTTTCCATTATAAAACGCATATTTAGACGTCAATGACCCTATTCCCATAACAGCAACGGAATGCCTGTAATTATCTAAGGACTAAACCCCCAGGCCCCCCTGCGCTGATTCCGCCAGCATCTTCAGAACGCGCTGTCAAAGTAAACCCTGTTTATTTAAGTTGGTTTGGTAAATTTCAGTGGAAAGTCAGGGAATCACGACTTTCGGACCCAGAAGCATCCATATCCACCAGGTACAAGCACAAAGGGTGGGTACTTTCCCATTGGAGGAAGCCAAAATAATGCTGAGATGCTCCAACCTTTGGGAAAAAGAGGAAAAAGTGGTGCGGCTGACCATAGCCAAAGCCCACAGCTGGTGCCCACTGTTTGCACTTTGGTAAGTCCCACATGGAAAACGTTTGTTCACATAAAATTAAGCGGTTGGTCAACTAATGTAAGGAGAGTGTCTGTAACTCTCCTGTTTCCAGCATGGAGGTGCACAGTGCACAGGGCCAAAGCCAAGAAACTAACCAATAGTACAAAAGGTACTAGAGCCCAGCAGAGGGTGCTGGAGCAATAATAACTTAAGTAGAGTAGTGCAATCTTTATAATTGACCAACCCAAAGCGATGCGGTGCACATAGAAATAAGGGGTAAGTGTCCCAGGGTGGAGGAAACCTGGGCGAACCAACGGTGCACTAGGGGAAAAACTAATCATATTTTTAATGGAATAGCTAACATAGCGCGAGACCTCCTTGAAGAGGTCCACATGCAGGATCATCTGAAATAACATTCAATAGAAAATGAGAAAAATGGGGAAGTTTAATTTGGAAGTCAACCAACAAGAAATGTTGGTCACAAAAATCAAATTAAAGATTTGTCAGGGTAATTTGGGATCTGCCTAAGCGGTCCCAAGCACCAATTCACCAATAGGCAAACACTCCCATCCAAATTGGTAGAATACACCGAAACTTACTTCACTCAAGTAATTGATTGAAGTTGGATCCAACCTTAATGTATAATTTCATAAATGGAACAGGTTTCAAAACCCTTTTTTCTCAATAAACCAATTTGAACCATCATTGTTAATAGAATAAATCGTCCGTTTTAATGCCTGGGCTGATGAAAGGGGCTGGGGTTATGCACCACACTAGTACCAACCTGGGCATATTTGGCTTGTACCCAGCGTTGGTCTAATGTGTGCTTGATGCCAGGGAGGGCCTGAAGCTTCACCTTCTGGGCCTCCTGCCGCCCAGACTTATCCTTAGGGGTGGTGCCCACTATCATGTCATTCAACCATGACAGATCTGAAGTGGTCATGAGTCAACTTTACAAAGTGTGATACAAGCCAACAATAAAATACAGTGACTAGTTGCCAAACTAATCGATAAATTAAGTCATATTGTAAAGGGGTTATTGGAACAAAAGACTACTTTAAATTGGAGGCATATCATGAGATTTAACTTAAAAAGCTGAAGGGAATATTGCCAATTTATTTTGTATGAAATTGGTTGCCACTTTACTTTGTATGAAATTGGTTGCCACTTTACTAACTCCTAAGAGAAGCGTTAAACAAAATATACTCTTTCTCAAGCAGAACAATGAGGCAAAAGATTTTGTTAGAAATTAAAACTCCTAATAAGTGATCTGAAAACATAGAGTCAATAAGAAAATAAGGGATTCTGGGCCAGTTTAATAAACCTGATCACTAGATGTCAGGTCCAGTATCAATCAAACAGGCTAAATACTTTCAAAAAAATTTAATTTGACAGAAGTTACTATAGTGAAACAGGATACTTAAATAAAGGAGTTTAAGACCAAGACACATCATTATTAAAAATTATTAGAGAAAATGACAACTAGAAAATCCAAATGATTAAGGAATTGGAAGATATACGCCATAAAAATCAGAAAATGGAGCCATAAAAATGAGTAGTAATAAATGGGAGGAGAAAGTTAGAGGTCGCTTATCTAAATTAGAGGGCAAACAAAGCAATGAAAGAAAAAAATAGAGGACAAACAAAACTGCTTTAGATTGCTCCTCATCTGTTAATAAAAGCAATATTAAATCAACTCATGAAGTATAAAAACGTGCCAGAGGTAAGCCACCCTTCCAGGATGACACCATTCATCAACAAGTAATCTCTTCAGTTGAATGGAAAATGACGGCAACAACTTCCTCTAAACTATAGAAATCTGACCTGCTATAGCTTCTGGAACTTAAAGAACAATGTTCAAAGTTTTTCAGATCTTTTGAAATGGCCATGGTAGGATGCGGTGACCTTCAAGAGACTATAATATAATCAATTGTCTATATGGAGATTTAAAAATTCTCCTACTAATATTAGCAGTCAAACATGGACTTATACAGAGGCAAATGATTTCTTTATGAGAAAATTTTTCACCCTTTAATTCAGTACAAACCAGAAATAAAAATTTATAAGGTCTATTTTAATAAGGAAAATCATAGATGTCTTTTCCAATAGGTTCTGTCAATATGCCCAGATACTCATTAGGACAAAGAATGACATTTTTGAAGATTTGCAGATTTAAAAGGGGCAATGTCAATGTGGTTGTATCTAATGACAAGTAAATGCACTATGTGGGAAAGAAAAGGCAGAATAGATGAGTAGCAGTCTATTTACGCCTTTGTTAAAATTCCACCTGAACTATAAGAGAAACATGGTGTAAAAAGTTCAAGTACAACTTTTTTAGTGATGAAAACTAACCACTCATCATATCAAGTATTAAATGATGAAGCAAATATGTTTATTTGTATGGTAAAGCAATCAAAATCATAAATTTCAAAGAATTAACTCTCACTTATAAGAAGCAGCCATATAACAAGTAGATTAACATGGAGCAGGATAAACACGCATTAGATGATGTTGATATAAGTTCCAATGACTATTGTTAAGGATAAATTCCCCATTACTACTGAACAACTTTTACAATCACCTGATTTGGCTAACAATTTCAACTATATTTCAAGTTAACAATATTTACCAGCACTTCAAATCTACTTATACAGACTTTTTTATAAATTGAGTGAAGGGTTGAGCAATAATTGACAGGGGGTATCCAAATAGTAAAATTTTCTCAAAAATGGTAAAGATAAGACTTTCTCCTACTTACCATAATAAAGATTATGGAGCTGCGCCTACAAAATAAAACCTCAAAGGGGCATACAGTGTTTTGCCTCTACAGTTTTAATCACTAATTGTCATGGCACTAAAAAATTGTTATTAGTCCAGAACTATTAGATATTAAGTGGAACTGACTTCATGTGAAGTATGGAGTTTAGGGAAAATTTATAATACACTCTAAAAATTTATATTAAACTTCACCACTGTTTTATAACAGAAATGGTAAACATCCCATAGCAAGAGCTTATTTATGTTAGTCTAATTTATGTAGAAAGCATTATTCTAATCAAGTATTGTCAAACTGATCACCACTCTAAGAATCTGCGTGATCAAATTAGAAGTGAGACAAAAAAATTTGAAGCAAAAAGCCAATGATTGTGAATTCAAAAGAGCAGTGAATTTTTACAACTCGCCATACATTGGAAATTCCTAGTAAATATCTGATGTCTGACCACCGTAGTTGGAATCTAATCCATACCATACATTGCACATGGGTTTTTATTCTTGTCCATAGCGAGGATCAATGTTGGTGGCTAACTTATTGGATAGAACAGTACATATAGAAAAAGTCTGGTGGTAACATACTACCACTTGATTCTGACTGAAAGAATATATTTTTCATGATTGTAGCTAATTAAAAAAGATGAGACTTCCAAATGACCCAAAATCCAAGGCAATTTATGTCATGTCTAATTATGAAAAAACTTGCAAGACTCATATAAACATAATATTATGGTCCTAGAATTATTTGAGACATATTAAAAGGTTTTTCACAAGATTATCATTTTGGATGTGCAAAAGGTATAGTAAATGAAGTCTAAGTCAGGGATCAAAGGCTGATTCTAATGAGGCTAATTAGACGCTTTTAGGAAAGTGAGGCCATGGCTACCAATGAAGGTGGAAAACTACTCAATCAGGATATTTGATTCTGTCTTAAGTCAATGAGAAAGTCTATTTTTAATTCTAATGAAAGTTGGATCTGACCAAGTTCTTATAGATCACTATTAAACGAAAAAAATAAAGAAAAAGGACTCATACCTGCTACTAATATTATATATTTCTATTGTTCGCCTAGAAGGGGCTCAAATCATTTGCAGCCATGAGCCTTATATCAGTTTTTTGGAAGATTAACCTACCAAAAGCGGATAAAGACTAAATTGTGATCATTAACGCCATTACTATATCTTAAATGCAAATGCTGCAAGTTCTTTGCAATGCTCCCGCTACTTTTAATGGACAATAAATTCCATGTTAAGTGGCCTAAAATACTGTAATTCGTGTTTGCATAGATAATATTGATGTATCTAGTTGTACATTTACAGATCACCTTGAACAATTTCAAGAGGGCTCAAGAGATTACCAGCCTCAAACCAGGAGAAAAATACCAAGAAACAACTTATCAAAAAAGAAATCAAATACTTATTTTTTTTAAATGCTAATAGATTATGCCCTTAAAAACCCTAGATTTAAGACGATTTAGGTCATAACAAAAAAATTCTGAGATGTTTAAAAGACCTTTAATAATAATTAAATACTATCAATATTTTACTAAAAACTTTAATTCCATATCTGAGCCACTCTTCTAGCTACTGAAGGATATAATGAGAGGATTTTAATGAAAAAAACAGAGTTCTTAATACATATAGAAACGTATCTAATGAATGAACAAATGTTGCAATACTGAGCTTTAATGTACATATAATATGTAAAAGATACATCTTTATGGGCAATAAGTGACATATCACATCATTTGGAAGAAACTGAAATGAATGATTTGCTGCACATCTGATATGAACTTTGAGCAAACAGGAATGAAACCAGACTTTGATAGAGTTTGAATGCCTTGTATAGTATGTTCCTGTAAGCACTTTAGACTATATATCCATCAATTACATTTCAAGTTGGTGGTGACAGGCCTTTTTCTTTGAAATGGGTGCATAAATTATAGGAGCCTGAAGGTATATCATCTCATGAGCCCTAAAGATAAAAAGTTTACAATTTTGAAATTGTACACCATGTGGGTACTGCCCATATAAACTCAGATATATATCTCAGTTTTTACCTATTTTAGACCTTTAAAATAATCAAATGAGTTGTATGAGAGTTTGATTACTGAAAACTCTCTCTTTCTCTTTATTACTTATTTAATTGAATATAAGATTAATGGAAATTTTATTCTCAACCAATATATGCCTGCACTACTCCAAACCTATGTTGACGCAATTGACGCCTCCTGCCCCCACATGGGCGGCTGTGTGCCGCCTCCTGGAATTTATGGGCTGTCATAAAACGCGCTTAAGCTGTAAAAGCTAGCCTCAAATACTCTCAATCGCTACCTCCCATCAGGGACCTAGACCGCCTTACACACACCAGGCGTGCTTTAAGCCCACTTGTGTTTCTTGGAGCAAGCTGCGTTTCAGCCTTCAAGGTCAAGTATGGAAAACTTTTCCTCTATGCGAGTGTTTCATCATAAATGACCAAAGTGTTTTACAAACCCTCTGGATTAATAAAATTTTAGCACCTTTAAAAGTAATTTGACTTCAGCTTTTCT
Source organism: Massospora cicadina (assembly GCA_022478985.1). Taxonomy (NCBI): domain Eukaryota; kingdom Fungi; phylum Entomophthoromycota; class Entomophthoromycetes; order Entomophthorales; family Entomophthoraceae; genus Massospora; species Massospora cicadina. Next base: position 114,860 of record JAKSZP010000184.1, read on the forward strand.
TAGGAAGCCCGCGCCATGGCAGCAGCACATCAGCCTTTAATTTACAAAAACACTTCCATCCTGACCATTCAAACTAGCCTGCCAGATGAGGCCACGCTGGTGGTCCAGTTTGACAGCTTGCCCTCCCACCTCTCCCCTGAATTCCTCTTCCCTGAACTCATAAAGGGCTTGTCTGCCTATGGCGCTGACCCTATGTCGCAATTTGTGGTTCCCAATGGCGCCTATCATCTCGCCGCCTCACATGTTTGCAGTAATCTTCCCCTTTCATTGAACCATCTACCTCATGATAAACCCACGCCATGATCAGAATTAACCCTAATCATCCCTTCTGAGCACACATTGAAAATGGCCGCACCATTTGTCCCTTGTACTTTGAACTTAATCATTCAAAGTGCATGTTTTGACGGTTTCTACTGAAGCTGCTTCAGTCACTCCTCCCTATGGCGTCAACTCTGCTACTGCCTCACCAATTTTTTTGAATGGGGTTGATCCACCATCCCCGCCCTCAACTGCTGCATGTGCTGCGCTCACCACTCCGCCCAACCTGAGCTTGACTGCCATAACTATACCTGAGAAGATTGCAGCTCAGGCGCCAGCGGAATTGCCATGGTCTACTGTGTGCAGACAATGAGCTCCTTCCAACTAATCATTTAATGTTGCAGGGCCAGCAATGACTGAATTAAATCCATTTGAGATTCTCAAATGGATTAAAAAAAGAATGAACCTATGGAATCAGACCTGACTTTGACTGGCCTGAATTCTTCACATATCCTCCTAAAACACCCTTTCACCAATTCCATCTGCATAAAATATGTCCTGTTTAGAAAGTTATATAAAAGAAGGTTGTCAGAGCAGCGGCTGCTTCTACCAACTCCCATCTCCGCCAAGCCCTCCATGATATAATGGGGCCACTTTACAAGAGTATTCCCCTACCAAATTTCTTTTTCTGATTTCCCATTGGTGCTAATATTAAATTAGAAGATCTCGCGTTTTCTGCAGACTACAAGAGCATCAACATGGCGGAATTGTCTATTTCTGAACCCAACTCTACTCAAATTTGGTAGCGCATGCAGTCATTTGGTTTTGTTCAAACTCATCCTCTTTTTAACAAACACAAAAGTTTTTTCAATAAGTTAAAGAGATTCACTTTGCTAGCTTCATTGACTAAGAAACCATAACTTTATTTCCTTCTTTATCATGCCACTGATGCTCCGACCCCCATTTGTCCGCCATTGTCCTCCACCTGAAGCACACATCAGACAAAAAATTTCCTCAACTCTTCATCTTCTAATATGGATGCTTAAGCCCAACGCCAAGGCACCATGCTAGGAATTTTTATCGTTATCTTAGATCCCTTTGTTGGCACATAGCAAATAAAGATGCATGGAGGACCCTCCTATTGAGTTGTACACCACTGATATTAAAAAATAGTTTGATAACTGTAAAGTCTGAAGACCAACCTATAGAAATTCGGAAAGCATTGAACAAGGAAATAAAAAACACAAAGGTTATCAAGTACTAAATTGTTCAAAGTTGCTGTTTATAAATCCCTATTGTTACTGAATACTTATGAACTTACTAAAAGCATCAATGAACTTTATATATTAACAGGACATGATTAGCTGTGGATGAGATGAGATTATGCTTATCAAGAGTTTATTGGAAACCAAATAGTTTTGACATTTTGATACTATTACTTTTTGTTTTGATGTGATGTACATAAAATCCCAATAAAATCTAGCTCGTTTTTACTAGTGAAACCTGGTTCTAATCCTTCTTTTGCTTCAATGGCTATAACCAAAGCCAAAAATGTATTTTTTAAAAAAAATACAAAACATGGCCGCTCATATGAGCAAAAATTAAATTTGTTGATGTTTTTTGACGCCTGAAGCCCTGGCATGTGGCGGTGGCGCGCCACCTGCTGGTGTTTCAACCACCACCAAAGCGTGCCTGGGCTGGCTCTGCTAGTCCTCCCAAAGCTACTGGGCATTATGTACCCCCTAGGGACTTGGCCCAACACCTTACAGGCTCCCAGGCGGTGCTTTGGAGCCCTTTGGTGCTCCCATGGAACAATTTGCATTTCAGCATCCAGGTCAAATATGGGAATCTTTTCCCATACATGAGTGCAGCCATCATCAAGATGGCCACAGCAGTTTTTAAACCTGCTGGCTTTATTGACTTCCAGCCCTTTAAGGGGTAATTTGATCTTGGCTTCCGTTTGGAAGCTGATGCAGTGGCAGCAGACAAGCTGCAGATAATTTTTAAAAAATCCCCATTTTAACCATTTGATCCCAGCTCCCAGATGAGGCTACTTTGGTGGTCCAGTTTTCTCGATTGCCCTCCTATCTCTCACCAAACGCCTCCACCATGAGCTCATGGAGGGTTTAGCCATAAATGGCGCAGATTCCATTTTGAAGTTTGTGGTTCCAAATGGGGAAGATCGTCTGGATGAGCCTCACGCCTTTGCAATGATCCACCCATTTCGTCTTGATACCCATCTCACAATTCCCCCCATGCACTGTGATCAGATCCGCCTCTGATACCTGTTCTGGGCACATGTCAAAAATGGGCGCGCCATTTGCTCCTTGTGCTTCGAGTTTGACCACTTTAAGTGAAAGTGCCCCACGTTTTCTGCTTCTGCTGCTTCAGCTGCTCATTCCTTGGGCGTCAGGCCCATGGCCATTTCATTCCATTTTTTTGAATGGGGCTTGATCATCCCACCCCCAACCTCAGGGCAATTTGGCGTTGCTCCAAAAGTGGCAGCCAATCAGAATTTTTTTATAAATTTTAATCAAAATTTAACTGGATCACAAATCCTGAGTAGATGGCTGAACCTTTTTCAGCTGATATGCTGTGGTCAACAGCATGTGGCCAATCAACTCCTGCCACTGTCCCAATTCCAGCGGCTAGCCCAGTGCTGGCCAAATCTAATCCATTTGAAGCTCTCAAATGGATTGATGAGGATGAACTGCCATACCGCGTAAAACCATATTTTGCTTTAGAGGAGTTTTTTGTTGACCCTCCCAAATTTCAGCCCCTCCATTTTCACCCAAAAACGATTTTCCTATCTATATAAATATTAATAGATGACAGTTGAGGCTGCAGCTGCCCCTGCCAAAACCCTACTTCGCCAGCAACTTCATGGGGCGATGCAGCCCCTTGTTTTTTTTAGTACTAGATGGTCCCAGATGCAGCCCCTTGTTCAGGTATTCACATCCCCAATTTTCTCCATGATTTTGAGGAAGATGCGCAGTATGAAATTGAGGAGCTTTCTTTTGGTGTGAGCTGCGCTTGCATTGATGCAGAAAAAAACTTCTCTTTTTGACCCCAATTACTTGAAACCCACTGGCGCATCAGGTCATTCTCTTGTGTGCCTGCTCTCATCACTTTCGCTGAGCATCAAATTGCTCAGTACGTTGAGGCAATGGACACTACCAGCCTCATAAACGAAGAAAACCCACAATTATACTTTCTTATGCCTCATGTCGCTGATGCTCCTACCCCAATGTTGTCCTCCATGGTCCACCAGCTAAAGGGGGCGCTAGACAAAAGTTTCTCCAAAGAATCCTCACCTCCTGATATGGCTTCCTAGGCTGTTAGCTGAGGTGCCATATTAGAAATTTTTTTCTAATAATTCCTTTGTTTGGCCCATTTGCAAATAAAGATGCGTTGTGGCTCCCCAGTTTGGGTTGGGCACCACTAGTGCTAAAAAAGTGAAACCTGGTTCTATTGGCATACTATATAATTAATATGTTATTACAAAATGAAAGGAGTACTGAAAGAGGCTGATAACTTATTGCAGCTATCAATCACAAAACTCATTGTTTGATGACATGAGATCTAACCAAAGTAAGTACCAGCAGTACTGTAAAATTTTTTAATGGAGAAGTTGATACTTTGACAAGATTGCTCTTAAGTTATATATCAGTTTTAAAAAGTGAAAGCAAAAAGCACATAATACCAAGAAAAACGAGTTGATGGGAATACAAAAAGTTTTGATGATGCTTTACATCTGGAAACAAATGGATTATTGAAAGTATAAATTTAAACTTAACATTTCTATGAAGAAAGTTGTAGCTAGAAATCCTTCTAGTTGGGCAACATATTTATCTTCAGCAACCTTTACCATAATTTAGGTACCATACATCCACTAACAAACCACCATATAAATACTTTATGGTCGTCAAGCCTGTTTGTCAGTATTATATATAATACTTGAACCAAGTTCAGAAATGACTCCCTTACTATATATAGAGAGCATGACATAGGTATTGCTAGGATTTCAATCCTTAACCTACACCAATACCATCAAATGGAAAATTAAGGCTAAAGCTTATAAAGCTCAAAGACGGCCATCTCTTTTGGCCTTTGAAAATGGTAATAGGGTTATCTATTATAACTCACAAGCTTTTTTTGAAAGATAATTTGAACAAACACTGTGTTGGACCTTTTATGTCCATAATAAGTCGGCAGTAGATGTCTTATATCTAAGGACCTCTCATATAAAAGGCTTGCGAATAGATTACACATAAAGTTTATTTTGGTATTAGTGGGGACCAATCAAAGAGGGGGCGTCCATACATAGTTTTCTTGCAGGCGTCAGATAAGAATGAAAACTCCCAATATCGTTCCTCATAATCAAAATAAACAGTCATATTAATATGGGATTGGGGTTGGGAGAATCTCTATCTAGCATGGATCAAAGAGCATATGAGAGAGTGGAAAGTATGGGTGTGAGGGCATCAGCGGTATGGGGTAGAAGGTAATTTTTTATTATCCTCATCAAGGAGACATGTGGTATGCATCGCACCAATCTACTGAGAAAGTTAGAATTCAGCTTAATTGATCACTGTAAGGAATTGAAATTAATAGAAAGTCACAGTTCTTAATCCTAAAATAGCTTTGATAAATCGCCTCTTGAGCTATCACTAACAAAACCTGTCCATGAGGACATAGATGAAAAATTAATCCAGTAGGCATCACATTCACAAGAATCGAGAGAGATGCCTTCAGAAATTTCATCATCAATTCCTGAACCTTAAGAGGTGCAACCACCACCATTGCGGTTATGAGGGCAATGCAAAACAATAAGGGCGCTGACCAGGCAGACAATCCACAAGATTGTGAAAGATCCTGAACTTATAGGGCCATGAAAGTCCCCTATGCACCACGTCCTCAAACATCCTATAAGTATTGATCCTTTAAAACTCAATAGAGTAGTCTAATTCTCCCCATCTTTTCGTCTTCATCAACCTCTTTGCTAGTTTACAGCATTTAGCCATTTTAAAACATTGGCTACAGTCATAAGAGTTGTTACATCAAGATAAGTGGTGCTCTCTATAGGGTTGCCAAGCTGTACAAGTGAAAACTTCTATAATGAAAAATGGAGAATAATAGCAGTCAAGAAAAGAAACTGTTGATTGTTTGAGAAGTGCATCCTGATGGATTAACATCTTCAAGTATGAGGTACCTCCGATCCATCCTTAAAAACTTAGAGTTTGGGCCGCCTTCCAGTTTACCCTACCATCCATCGACATTGATCAGTATTAACTCTAATTTAAGAACCTCAGCATGTTTATTCAACAACTAGTGAATGACATATGCTCTGTGGGAGGATGCTCCAGTCGCTCCTGAGCCTCTTCAATGCCTTCCATGATGTGAGATTTATATACCTTGGTTCTATTAGCATCATGGAAATTGACCTTGGGTACTTAACACTATCTCTGACGCTTCATCCAACTAGCCATACACCACCTCTTACAAGTAAGGTCAGGTTGCATCACCATGAAGTATAATGATGACTAGGCTTACTCAAGCCCTATACTTAAATATCGTCAACTTTTACAATGCGGCCTCAACCTTTTTTTATGACAATTGGAAAGCCTTTGTGAATAACCTCCATCTAATCAACAAGGCTCGTGATCTTCTTGCCATGTTGGAAAATGAAACTTTAGGTTACCTTGGGGACCTACTTCATCAAAACATGAAGCTCCTTGAGGCCGCCTGGAATCTGCGCCTCAAACAGATCAAAAAACTTGCGAGGACCCTTCAGTAACACTACCATGAGTTAGCCTCCCGTGAAATTGCCTCTGGGAGTGAAGGGCCTGAAGGGCCCCTGGTACCAGAAGGTTCATAAATCCCAGAAGGGCCAGAAGATCCCAAATGTCCCCATGGGCTACAAGGACTTTCTGGTCCCTTGGTGCCTACATCTGGTGATCCTAAAGACTCCTAGAAACAAGACGTGCTTATGGAGCTTACTGCTTTACAAGATTTTATAAAAGTGGCCTAAGACTGCAAGCCTTGAGTATAATGAAGTGCCTTATGACTCCAGAGTTTTGACTGAGGTCTTGTCAGATGAATTGTATAATTTCAGTGCCTTTGCAAGATCACTGATGGTTGCATAACTCAACAATAACAAGCCTGTCATGTGTTCCAAACTCATTTGGGCAACTAGGAGAGTCAGATGCTCCTCCAACACTCCAAAGATTAGAAGGCAAATGGTTCAGGTTGACCACAAAGCCTCATTACCTCTCTTAACCGTTTTTAGTATGACTTTCAGGAGGATTTGGAAAGATTTAGATGACTATTGGAAAAGCAAGACCTTTATGACTATGTGGAAATGAGATCTGAGCCTGCACCAGCTCCTGGTATTCTTACTTTCTCCAACTTTTTAGTGCCTAATTAAACCCAATTTCAAAGAGAAGTTCACTCCAGGATAGGAAAGTATTGTTTAATCCCTGTACACTTATTAATAGTCGATGTAGGAGGCCACAGACCAGCAGAAGGTGAAAAACATCCTCTCCTTTTTGAATAGTACCACCCGGGAGATTATGACTCCCCATCTAAAGAAATGCCATACCTGTGAAAAAGTCCATAGCTCTCAAATTGAGGAATTTGGAAGCAATCAAACCTTGGCCAAGTAGAAGCAGGCGCTCATGGACATTTAAAAGAACAAATGAGAATTTCCAGTGGAGTTTGCAGAAAATCCAATGGCCAAGTGCAACCTTTGGTAAACACTAATCATATTACATTAGATGACGCCATAACAGCAGTCATCTCAGCATTGGGATCTTATCCTGAGTTCCAGATGCACATGATTGGCCAGAAGAATAGCTTCACCTGCATCCAGAAAATTAAGGAACCCTTAATAAAATTCTGCATCAACATTTAATCCCAAGTCTACCGCATCTGTATCCTACAATTGCCCTCAGGTCCACGTTGTTAAGAAACAGAAGAATCTCTAATTTCCATGCTCCTACTGCAATGGATTCCGCAATAGTGCCATGACTACTTGGAAGATACTTGACGAGCAGGTGGGAAATGAGCCGTCAGCATGAAGGACAAGGCACTATATACTGACATCCCTAATCTGCTCTAAGAATGCTTAGCGACCTCTAATGAGCTTATTGATGTCATACCAGAAGATGATGACTTTGTACCATTGATAACAAAGAACCTTATACTTTTACTTTTTTCTTTTGAATCACCTATGTTCTTCACTCCACACCCACAGTTAAGGAGCTTAGTTTCACACATCGCTGTTTGAGTCCAAAAAATCCCTGCCCACGTCATTGTCAACAGTGGTTTCTTCATAAAATGACATTTCGCTCAAATTATTGAAAATCATCAAGATTGTTCCAGACTAGCCTCATTACATGGAATACAGCACAGCTGTGCCAAAATGTACTCGATCCATTGTGGCTATTCCTCTCTACCCATTCACTTTTTGAAGCTTTCTGTGAATACCCCTGCCATTGTGTTGTACAACCTGAGCTAGATCCTTCTCCTAAGGACTCAGTTCTCAGAGATTATTTGGCCATCATGCATTATGATGGTGGATTCTTATCCCTTTCTGGGACACCGGGTCCCACTGATTTTTTAAACCTCCTGTAACGCTAAAATGGAGGCCAAATATCAGGTTTTCCTGTTGGAGAGCAAAGGCTGGATTGGCTTGCTCAAGGATCATGTAAGGGATCTTGCATACGGATGCCCCCCTCTTGCAGTAGATGGCCAAGAAGGCATGCCAATTTATCTTCCTAAGACGACCACCATACCACCAAAGTCCCAGGTTATAGTTGAAACTTTTGTCCATACCAATATTCCCTCTGGACAAATGCTCGAAATATGGGCCTGGATAACCCATTTATTAAGGAGGTCCTGACCTGTCTAAGAATTTTAGATCCTGCCTACGCTGGAATTATATTGGTGATATTGGCTAACCTCACTGACAAACCTAGGATAGTGGGTCATAGTACTCCAGCTACTTATGTTTTCCTCAGTCCTGTAGAGGATATCTTTAACAGCTGTGGTTCTGGAAAGTTACAAGATTTTGGTTTAGAAACACCCCATCAGTAGCCCTAGTCGACACCTCTATTGGGCAAGAGTTTACTAATGTGCAACAGAGTCAAGTAATTATTGGAGGAATACTTGGATCTCTTCTCAACCTCAACCTAAAAATTTAGGAAGATGAATGGTTTTTTACAACAAATGGAGACTGGGGACACTCCCCCCAATTGTCCCATCACTATCAAAAAAGTATAGTGGAAGAGGCTCAGGTTCTGTTGAGCTCATTCAACATCATGAAGCTGGGCTAATGATAACTTCAAATAGTCCTTGGGCCTCCCCCCTTATGTTTATTTAGAAGAAGAATGCCAGCCATTTTGTGTGATATATTATCAACGGCTTAATTTCCATTACCAAGAAGGACGATTACTCTTGCCTCAGATATAAAGCTCTCTCCACTTTCTCGCTTGGTCACAATACTTTTCCATTATGGTTCTTTATAGCAGATATTGGAAAGTAGAGCTCACCAAAGAAGGCCAATCCAAAAGTGAGCTCATAGACAATGAGGGTCTATTTTAACTGATGAGGATGCCTCAGGGCCTTTGCAACGCTTCCACCACCTTTCAACTTGCCATGGATGATATACTAGAGCACTTGAAGCTATCCTGTGTCCTTGTTTACCTTGGTAATATCACTGTCTTCTCACTAACCTTCAACATTCATATAAAACACCTCCTAAAAGGCTTTAACCATCTTATAAAGTCCATGATAAAGCTTAAACCCTCGAAGTGCTCTTTTTCCAATCTGAAATGGAGTCCTTAGACACGAAGTAAAAAACAGTATTCAACCCATCCCAAAGTTAATTCTATTAAGAGGGCGTCGCGCCCTCAGAGCCTTAATGGATACTCAAGTGTTCCTGGGAATGATGGGCTACTATTTTCAATTCATTCCTTGTTTTCCAACTTAGCTGAGCTCCTTGGTCTACTATATAAAGAAGAAAGCGCCTTTCGAGTGGCAGCCTAAACAAGAGCAGGTTTATAATGCAATAAAGACTACTCTTTGATACAAAGCCTAATCTAGTTCATCCACACTTTGATTGACCTTTTTGCTATTTACCGATGCCAGTGATGTTGCCATCAGGGACATCCTAACTCAGTATGCTGAAAATCAGGTCGATCACCCTGTAGCATACTTCAGCAAGACCCTGAGTAAGGCTGAACAGAATTATAGCATTAATGAGCATGAGTGCCTGGCTGTTTTAATGGCAATCAAGAATTCTTGGCTCTACCTATATGGCGCTCATTCCACCTTTATCATTGGCCATTCCTCGCTCTGATGGCTGCAGCAGATGAAGGACCCATACAGCTGGTTTCCAAGATGGACCCTAAGGCAGCATAACTACTTTTTTACTAATTTCCATTGCACAGGAGAAATTCAACAGATGCTAATGGTCTCTCAAGCATGGCTGTAATTGCTGCCTTGACCACCAAAGAAGACCAACTGTATGATCTAATTGGCTGGCCCAAGTGATGGGATTTGGAGACTCCTGAGGTCCAAGCTAAACTTTAAAAATGACCCAAGACACCCAAATTAAAGAGAAATGGTGTATAAGAAAATCAACAAGAAATGGATCCCTTATGTCCGCCTCTCTCCTAAAATGATGTTATCCTAGGAGGGCACATGACTGTGGGAAATGAAGTTTTGAAAAATAACCATGAGTGGCTGAAGAAATGATGTTACTTCGACCAGATGGTTAAGCCCATCCAGGAAGTTGTTGAGGCTTGTAGGACTTGTTGATCACAGGATTGGGCCAGTCCCCATTATCCGCATTCAGTTGAGGCTCCATCAGGTCCCTTCAATGTTGTCAGCATAAATGAAGTGGGCCCTATGCCCACCAGGTTACATGGCCATAAATGTATCCTATTTGCTGTGGATTATTTAACCAAATGAGGCAAAGCAATTTTTGCACCTGCTGCCATTATGAAAGCCAAAGCCCTATTCCTTATATGATCCATTTTCACCTCGCATGGTTGCCCACAAACTTTACTTTCAGACAATGGTCTAAATTTCACCTCACAGTAGTTCAAGAACTAAATTCACTTTTATGGAACAAACCAGAGAGTTATCGACCATTATAATCACTCAACCAATGGGGTGATGTGACGTGCTAATGGAGCACTCATCTCTATTTTTGAGAAGATAGCCTCCTCTGACCCTATCTGATGGAACCATTATATACCAGAGACTTGTCACTTACTAAATAAGTTACCACTTATCATCAAGATGCCCCTTTGAAACTCTTTATGGGAATGCTCCCTGACTACCAAGTATCTTTCAACACCTACTCAATACCTCCATGCGTGAGAACTCCAATTTGGCCATGAGGGCTTTTGCTAATGAATTGTCTGGCTCAAGACCTAGCCACTCAAGGCATTGTCACTGCTACCAAAAGAAAGTCATTCCGATTTAATGTCAGCTAACCCTCATTAATAGCTTTTTCCAATTATTTGACCTCATTCTCTTTTATCATTATTATCCTGAAGGTTGACATAACAGTCTTTATGTTATTTTGTCAAGACCTTATAAGGTCATTCATAAGTTTAGCTTAGAATACTAAATTGCTTACATCCATAAGGAAACAGTGTTGAACTGAGTACATGGACAATTCCTCCAGCCCAATACCCCCTCAGACAGGATCTTGAGGGGTAATTGTCAGACTTTGAAATATAAGCGAGTTAAAATCCCTACTCCCAAATTGAGCCTCAATAAGTTGACTCTTAAGTATGGCAAAAAACCTTTCCCTGAAGGAACAAATGAGTGTTTTGCTCAGGAAGAATTATGCGCATGAGAATTGAGTGAGATGCCTTCAAGATTTCATCCCACTTCCCAAACCTCAAGAGGTGCGACCCCATCATCGCAGTTTCAAGGATGACACAAACCAATGAGGGCGCTGACCAGGAAGTTGATCTGTAAGATAGTGAAAGATCATGATTGTACAGGACCTTGGAGGCCCCCTATGCATCACGTCCTCACACATGCTATAAGTATTGATCCTTTAAAAATAAATAGAGTAGTCTAAATTTCCCCATCTTTTTTGTCTCTAATGACCTCTCCACTGGTTTAAAGCTTTGAGATATTTTTGAACTTCAGCTATAGTCAAATGAAAAATTGTGTAAAGATTAACTCCAGCGCACAAGAAAATTTTTGAACTGTAGATGCATCTGGGGCACTTGGGACAAATGAAGAGAATTTGGCTACTACATAAAAAATTAGAAAGAACATATAGATATTTATTAATACTTAAAAAAGAAGAGCAAACATAAAATATTAGTTTCCTAACATTTATCTTATATATAACTAATTCTAAAAATCATTCAAGTTGGCCTTAAACTTTTATTACTTTAGTAATGGAAACTAATGATTAACTTTATGCATTATGACATCAATTGTTTGCCATTTGATTCCAACTTTTTTGACACCTCTTTATGAGGAACCATGTGCAAATGACCTCTATAACAAACTAATAACGAGGAGCTGAGTATGATCAAGTTTATTATGAAACCAGACCTGTTAACCTGAGGAGGATCACGCATCAAAAAAGAAATTTTGGAAGAAGATAATTTATTTAAGCTGTGTGGATGAAGAGGATTTTACCTAAGTTATGCTTTTCTAATATGATCAAAAATTTGTCTTTTTTGATTGTTCAAGAATTCTGACTTCTTTTTATAATTATAATGATTTTAGACTTCCTGATAAAAAGTTCTAATTTAGTTATAATCAAATCTCATAGTTTTGTAATGACTTAAAACTTCTGAAGTTTTTTATTGGACCTAATTGTCAAAAAATTAATATTACCAAACCTTGAAAGCAAAATAGCCACAACTTTTAATATGTTATTGTGAAGTTCTGATAAAGTTATCTATTTAGTGGTTCACGAATTATGGCTATGTCAATAAAAAATACTTACTTGTTAGCAAACAGTGCCAAAAAAATTTACTTAATTTTTGGACAATATTGTCTTACGCTTGTTTTACCTTTTTACCTACTCCTAGGTCTAGGTAAACCCTGACAAAAGGTTAGAAATTTTGTCTTATCTTTTGGTATAAATACCAATTTAATAATTAAATAGGTGGACATTTTATTGACTCTCATCACCTAAAAATCAAAACTTTTGATTATTTTTAAAACGTCCTAGAATATATTCCTTTATCTGATAGCTTTTATTTTATTTAGAAATATCAATAGACGACATTTGACTAAGTGATTTTACCTAAGTTTCAATTATACTGCTGAACAACCTTTGTTCAGATTAAGCTTCATGTCTCTATACAAGAAGTATTCAATATCAACAATCCCCATTAAGTCTAGGCAGCAGCTGTTTCACCACACTAAGGAACAAAGAAACAATAACAACCTATATTGTTGCAACAGATATTTGATTGTAATATATATAAAAACCTATGAATCCTAGTTATGACCATGGCTTTGGGGTTCACAGAATGTGGGATTTTCTCAATAGTGCTAAATGTCAGCCTACTAAAAACTAGTTACCAAAAAATGACACTCCTTTTTTGGGCCGCAAATATTATAATGAGGACAATTAAAATAAGATTGAAATTTTACCCTGTTAATTCTTATAGCTGTTATTTTAAGATTTTAACTTCTAGAAATTTATATGATGTTATATAGCAAGCCGTAGCCATCCTACAGTTTTGACCCTATTAATATTTTATTAATAATCTTGAGTCCATCTCTTAGCATCTTTGAAACCTGTTCCCCTATTCGGCCCTAGCTCAATTGCAGTGTCATCAGAAACTGATGTTCCCTACCAGTTTTCAAAATTTTGTGAAGAAGGCTGAAGACGTAAAGAAATATAGATATTAGTTCCAATCATGAAGCCTCTTGTGATAATGTGCATTATAGCATACCTTAGGATGAGCAATGCTCGCTTTAAAAAGGACTTCCTAACCTAGATGCACTTTGAATAAGCTAACTATAGAGAGGAAGTACCCACTTTGATTTAAAATGAATACAAATATGAATTGACAACCTAGTATCAAGTGTTTAACAACTACTCATTAGTATTTATTCCTGAACGAGGTCCACTTAGTTTAGAGCTTCTGCTGCCTTTTCTACTATGATGAATAATTGACCTTTAGCTTGCTAGCCAATAAAGTTGACACTAAGTTTGATTAATATCCTTAAACATGTACACCTGACCATTTGTTATGTTTTATAAACTTTATATTTCATTATGAATTTGTGCGTAAAGACCTAAATCAAATCTAGTTGCACAAATACACCTAAATTATACCATACGCCTCCTCTTTTGTTCAAAATTGTCAACTTAGAAACTCAAAAATAGCGTTTGATTAATGAGTCTTTTACAATATGACTCGGTTTTATAAAGGGCTATATATTGCCTGAAAAAACCAACAACTACTAAAGAATGAGCCTTGTCTGAAGCGTTACATAAAAAACTATCCCAATATTTTTAATTGCATTTCAGACCTTGAAGCTCAATGGAGATTGACCTTTGTACATTTTTAGGAGCCTTGAGACAGGATCATATAAAAATTCAAAGCCCTCATGGCTTGGACGGACTTCCCAGATATTAAGGGCCTTTTGGGGCTCAAGGAAATATGTATTACATAAACAATAAGGAGATAGTGCTCCCCCTGGTCCCCTCAGATCACCATGCCACAGGATCAGAAATGAGATACTCTGCCACCTGTCCCAAAAGACTCCTGGGCCTTTCAGGCCCCCAAATTCTGCTGTATTAAAGCAAGAAGATGAAAACCACCAGATACAGCTAAATGACATTCAAGGACAGGTCTCATGATTAGAAGACTCAAATCATTGCTTTATCAAGAGAATGTGGAGTAGAGCTTGCTGGTCAACCAAGTGATCCTAGATGTACAATCAAGGCCCTAAAGAAGGGGCTTATCAAAATCAGATGCTTTTCTTGACTATAGACGTCCAAATAAACAAATTTGATAAGCATCTTGTTCAAATTACACTAAGTAGAAATATCAAGGCTGATAGTATCGACTAAAGACCTTATAGAAGTCTAAAAGTTGGAACTGTAATGGCTTAAGGAATAGATTGCTCAGAAGGTTTCTGCCACAGCTATAATGAGTTGATGGGCCAATTTGAAATTGTGGATGACTTAAAAGCTCAGATTGATCAGATCGACTTAATAAATATGCTAATAACAATACTTTAATTTCTGCTCTAAACTTTATGACTTAAATCAAGTTTTTTTATTTTCTGTTACTACAAACTTTAAAAAAATTAGAAAACTAAGTCCACGGTAAAGGTAGCATTGCTTCCTTCTTGTATGTCTATGAGAGTGTCATGATACATTACCAATATACAAAAAGTAAAACATCTTAAAACCTGCTTGAGTTGTTGTTTAAATTTACACTTGATTATCAGATATTAAACTGCACAATTAAATATACTATTATGAAAAGAGAACTCTATGATGACAGATCTCTAAAACTAAAAAATTTAAAACCTAATTATCTAAACGGGGTCTTTAAAAACAACATTAAAAAAAGCACACCATATTCTATAGATATACCAGTAATTGGACTTTCAGGTTCTTTTCTTGGCTCTTCATAGTAGGCTTTAACTACTCTAAAGACAACCATACCTTATTTACAGTAAAAACACATCATTGTATGCTTCTTAATTCTGGAAACACTATTATGTCAGGTATCTAATAACACAATTCTTCTTAGAAATATTAATTCATTTTGCAAGAATTTAGGATAAGCCAATGAGACTAATGACTTATCCTCAGAAATTTACATTGTAGTGACAACAACATATTGTGGACAGAATGCTGACAAAACCAAAGGATATTAATAATAACCATTAGCAACGTTTTTGCTCATATGTGGGCAAAGGAGATCACAATCTATAAATAATTGTTTCAAGTTATCAGGCCGCAGTGCCTTGATAAGTTGATGTGAATCAGTGATTAAGGTGTAGCGCTGGTGGGGCAAGGGTTTATTTATAACTTAACCATACTATCTTTAATTGGCAATGGTTGCTGATACAAACTAATGTATTATTCTCATTGGTAATCAGGACTGACAAAGATTAGCAGTAAGTTGATACTGAAGATTAACGTTGGCTAGTGGATGATTGCATTTAAAACTCAATCTGATATATTAGACTTATTTTTGTTAAGTATGTAGGAATCTTGTTCACAAGTTGGTCAGACAAAATTGTAAGAGTCCCATTGCAGAAGATTATGGTTCCACTAAGAAATAACAAAACTTGAGCTAGGTCTAAATTTATAACCAAAAAAATTTTAGAGTGTTCAAATTTGTACATCTAAAAATAAACCTAGGGTTATCCACAACTGGGAGAAACTCAGACCAAATGCGCAGATTGGGTTTACCAAAAATCCTGAATTCATGATGCATATAATCACATTTTAATGTGCAACGAAATAGATAACACTATATCTTCTAAGTTTATTGCCTATATTTAAAGCTACATATTAGTGGCTTTAAAGAAGATTCACAAGCATCCTAAAGATCAAAGAGGGTCAAGTTGTGATCTCAGTCAGCTTACACCAGAAATTAATAGAACGAAGTTGCATTCTATCAGACATACCAAAATTCACGCTCTCAAGAATTTTGAGGAAGAGAAAAAACCGCAAGTTCCTACTCTGAAAAACGTTAGCACTTAGCTGATATATGCTATAGAAGGATCACAGTTAAGGATGGAAAAACCTTTAAAATTAAAGGAGATGCTTTTCATTCTGAAAAATACACGCTTTCAACCATCTTCTTCACAGGTTAATATATCTGATGCTCATTTAACTTATTAATATGATAAAACTGTCAAAATTACTGTGATTTGGATTACTCTTGTTCTCTATTTACCTCTAAGCTTCTTCTATTTTCATTGAACGCAGAATTTGGAGACTATGTTATAAATTTAGGGGTTTGTTTTCAAGTTAAAAAGTATACAAGTGTGTCAATACGCGTTCTTTTATCAATAAAAATATCTTATATTTTTAGTTAGCTGGGGTGAAGTCACACCAGATCACCATCATGATGTTGAGTATGGTATACCTGAGACTATTGCACTAAATCGCTTGGTACTGTTCTTGTTTTCCATATATTTTGGGAAGCTTTTTTTATCTGCCCCAGCTGTGGTTTAGAGAAACAAAGTTACGTATATTACAAGTCAATTCAGTTTTTATGTGAACACTCAAGGATTTATCAATTTAACTGAGCCTTATATACTTTATGAGAATACTGTGTATCAATTTTTTAGACTCTTATCAACAGAAAGGACAAACCCAAGAGGAGGATATGCCTCATGGATTATAAACAAACCACCTTATAGTTCAAGTAGAAAATTAAAGGGCTTCAAGTAAATATGGCACTAGTATCTGTTGACGCAAGCAAAGATATGTCCTTATACGTCCCTTATCAAATGGTAATACCTGACCAGGCGTATGTGATCTATATCTTAATAGTACACATTGCACTGGGGCAATTATAGGGAATTTTTGAAGTAGAAAATCCTTTCAGAAAAAATTTATGGCATTCCCAGGCTTATAGTCTCAGCCTATTTTAAAGATTTCAGCCCTATCATTGAATTTCTCACAATGGCGAGTCACAAGGACAAAAAGTTTCTCATGACTTATGTCCGCCTGTTGCTTGTTGGTAAAGTGCTTACATCTCACAGTTTTATAACTTTATAGAATTTTAGACTGAACAGTCCCTTTACTATACCCACTGTTAGATACAAGATTGAACTGAGCTTACTGCTGTCCAACAAGAGGTGGCTGAGAAATTACTGGCGAATTCCTGAAATCTGCTCCTTTGAGACATGCAATTTTAAAATTTGAGCGGGGTGACCCATTAATAGAAACAATAGAAACTTCTGATATTAACTAAACCTTATTGGAAATTAAAGTGGAAGAAGCACAGGTAGCTGTAGTTAGGCAGTTCCTTGACGCTGTCCTATAAAAACCTTAAAAAAGCCTTTAGGCCATAACTATGTTCCTGGTAAAGAAAAAGCAAACCACATAGTGTGATAATTAATTACAAAAGCCTAGAAAGTCGCTACCCTTTACCACAGATCAATAATTTTATCTGATGCTGGCCAGCTCTCAGTTTGTTATTGAATCTGGTGTTTAAATACTGAAAGATAGACTTGGACCTTAAAGACCAAGCTAAGTTTGCGCTGATAGCTAAATAAGGACTTACCCCACAAAAATGTTGTAGGGGTTATAAAAGACCACTGCTATCTTTTCACAAGCAATAAATGGCATTTTTAATATTTATAGAAGTCCTGCGTTAAGGTATATATAGACAATAGCAACGGGTTTTAAAAAAGTTAATCTTTCTTAACCATCTAAAGCGTCTTTTAAAATTACTTTTCAATCGAGCATATTTAATGAGAGTTAGAATTTGGTCATAAGGTGACTATGGAGGGGGGCCTATTGCCTCTAGATAAAGGTGAAAATTACACACAAAGTCTCCACCCAGAAGTTTGAGAGACATTAAGGTTTTTCTAGGGAAAAGTAGGATACTTAAGCTTATTCATTACCCACTTTGCTAAGCTTGCTGAAACTTTATTATTTGTTACAAAAATTTAACCATAAAATGGAAGTTTGCATAACAACAATTTCTTGATGCTTCACAGCTAGAATTATCTAAGACCCCATATTGATTTATCACAAGTTGATAACTTTTTTCTCTTATTTATCAATTCATGCAATGTTGCTATTAGCATGATTTTGGCTTAGCACAACTAAAAATCAATTGGATCGCCTAATTGTTTAAAATGTAGTAAGACAATATCCAAATTAAAAAATTATAGTGTCATTGAAAGTTAGTGTTTGTCTGTGATCCTCGCCATCAAGCTTTTCCATCCCTTTTTAAAAGGACGCAATTTACTGTAATATCTGACTACGCTTATCTTTACTGGACATTTTAGATGAGTTACCCTGATGGACAAATAACTTGTTGGGCCTTGAGGCTACAAAGGTATGATTTTTTCATTTATCCTTTGGACTAGAAGTGCAATAAAATGATGATGGCGTCTCAAGATTACCAGTTGTAACATACTAGCCACTGAGAGTGACTCCTCATAAGATCTCCACTACAAATTAATATGTGAGCTGTGGTGACTCCAGAAATAAATAATAAGCTCAGACACAAAGAGACCAGTACACAAATACCAATGGTATGTTATAAAAATTAGTAAATAAGAAATACTTCCCTATTTTTTAATCTTCTAATTTTGACAGAAGTAATCTTTTTTAGGTCACACTACCACCCGCCATAGAAGTAAAGAAGACTTAAATGTGGTTATAGTCCTTAGACTTTAAGGATGTTGTTCTAAGCTCTATTCATGACATAATGGATGTTCTCTCAAATATCAACAAAATGATAAACCCAACATGAGATTCTAACACCAGATGGTCATTCCTTTGGTCCCTTTCCCACTGTAAGTACTGATTTTAAAATCCCATTGAAACAAGGTTACACAGTCATTAAACTTTTTTAAGAGCTGTGGACCATCTCACTAAGTGAGTAAAGGCTGTATCAGTTCCAACGGACACCGCCCAAGCTACCACACTATCTTTGTATTGAAATAATTTCATGCAATATGTTAGTCCAAGGGTACTGCTGTTTGATAATATATTAACTTTCACTTATGGAGGTAATACAAGAGTAGGCTGCCTTATTCTCTACATGCAATACATTCTCAGCCCCCTATAATCCATTAAAAATGGGGCTGTGAAAGAGAAAGTGGCACTTTTTTTAAAAAATGTCCTCTACCAACCCACTATGTCGAAATAAATTTTTACTATTCCCTGCTTGCACTTAAAGTCAGTTACCATTAAGTGATAAAGTTTTCTATTTTAGGAAATTAATGGTAAATATCCTACTATACTAATTATCTTAAAAAATTTATTTTTCCACCACTTCTGAAAACACCAAAGCAAATCTACAAGGTCTAGCTAAAGATACAACTACAATACTTAGACATGGATGACTTAGTCCTTACAACCACCAAGGGACTAATCAGGGAAACATATGTTGACCATCCCTGCCTATACACCACTCAGGGGACTTTATACTGTTTGTCTTCATTTTTTGAGTATAAGCGTTATTATGCTTATCACTTGCTAGTTTGGACCGTTTTAAGGTTCTGCATAATTGATGGACAGAATATAAATTATTAGAATTTATCAGAATTTAGTGGTACACTGAGTACATGATCAAATTTTTACAAGCCTATGTACACCCTCAACAGGATCAAGAGGGGTATTGTTGAAATAAAAATGTCAAAAGGGAAGAGTTGGATAAAATTAAGGTTGAACCAAATTCCTATCAAACACATTGATTGGTAATGACAAGTTTACAAGAGTATCAAACCAAAAAGCTGAAGACAAAGGGAAGATACTACTTACGCTAAATGGATCTAAGAAGTCAAAAATACTGTTTTAAAAAATTTAGGAAGTCATCAATTGACAAAGTAAGTCATCTTATTCTCTATTGCACCCTGTTAAAGTGGAAGATCCTAATTGTTGGTCCCATATGAGCCTCCAAAGACGTTAGTTCTCCTGATAACTTATAAATACAGAAACATCGTTAAAAGCAATGAATAATATATTAAACTGTTAACCGCATCTTTTTTTTAAGGAATTTAATTGAAGCTGTTTGGCAAGCTTTCACATCTTAGTAGTTTGCCCCATTCTTAATTTAAATTTAGAATATTACTTTCAGCTTTATAAAAGCTTTGATCTTTTTCCTCATTTGACCCTATCTCATATGAAGCTCCACACGCTTCATTATGTGCTATTCAAAAGTAACAGAACCCATTAGTCACACCATTTGTTATTTTATGCGTTTAGAAATATCAGATTAATTGTATATATGTTCCATAGAGACATGGAATAGTGCCTAGAGGTCAAGTAATTTCCGTTATTAAGCACTCAGACTAACAGGGTAAGAAACCACAATAGACCAAGAATCATTATAAAACCAATACAACAGTTATATGCCAACTGGGGGGATATAGCGAGTATGAATTTCTTGATATAAGTTACAGGTCATAAGACCAAGGGTATGAAATTTAGATTAATAATTTGTGTTTTAGAGTTGGTGAAGAAGTGAGGACTAATTACAAGTTGCTAATTAATTCTATTGACAATACTCTCTTATTTAACATATGGTAACAAATTGTTTTATGATCAGCACAGAAAAGTTAAAAGAAAAATGATACATGGACCAATGTTGTCATAACAGCCAGATTGATCAAAACCTCCATCTAGTAATAGTCTATAGAACTAAGTAATATAATAGCGGTGAAGTTTAGTTAGATAAAATTGAAACATTTTTCCCATATGACCAAACATCATTAACAAAAAAGTGCGGGTAAATAGGTTCACTGAGAAGCCAGCCTTTGGCTGGCATTCTACTAATACAGCTAAGGAATTTAGAATGAAACTTGTTATATAGGGTAAACCATTATGTGATCTTTAAGAGTGCAAATATCAATAACCTTTTCTCTATGATACCAAAGGGCACTTCCATATGTGCTCTAACTTTTCAGTCTATACAAACCCATGATTAAAATAATATAGGACTTGATCCCCAGAAGTAAAAGTTGGTAATCCTGTCAGGCCTTGTTATCACAAGTTTTGGTCTTAGTTTCCTAGCTGATGCATCGAAATAGGCTTCTTTTCAAACTGTTACTAACTTCTAGGTAAGTTTTTTGTAAAAATTTAGATCTCATGCTTTTAAAGAATAACAAGTAAAATTATTAAGTAATGCAGGATAATTCATATAATAAATGTAAAGTGACCATCTATTATGATTCCACAGCTACACAGGTTTGCAAAAGATTTATTTAGTTGTGAAATAAAATTTTCTTCCTCTTTGGTGACAAGAAGCTTGATTTAAGCTGACAACGGTTCAGCTAGAACTTTAATAGATAGTTAATTTTACTGAAAAACCAAGTAATGACAATATAGGGTAGTTTACTAAGGATATACTTTTCCTATATGAGATGACTCATAGCGATTTAATTCCACTTATTAGAAATTATTGACACCAGTTGCTAAAATAATAACATTGTTTTGTTCATTTACCTAAAGCATTCAACATGCTTTTGTTTGAAACTTTCTAGAAAAATGATCTAAAAAATGCAGTAATTGTGCCTAAAAGTTTAGTAATTTTTTAATGGTAACTTGACCTGATATTCTTTGTAAGTCTGGTCAATGAATTAGCCATGATTGGACCCTTGATCAATTGACATAAATTCTAAATTGGATATTACAACTTGATAGCCTAAAACATTAAAACTAGTTGATTGAATTGGCATTCATTTTCATATAAATAAAGCACAAATTTTAGAGCATATATATAACATATATTAATTAAGGTACCAAAGTCCTATGGCTTAACCAAATTTACTTCTTCCAACATGTCTGTGCATGAAAGTTCCTTTGTGGACAATGATCCAGGTTCAAGGCACCCTACATCAGCCCAAAAAATAATGAAAAGATGGAAGAAAGGTAATTTGTACTGCCCAATCCATCAAGAATCTTTGTAAAATTTAAGCAGATATATCATTGAGAAACAATGATAGCAAAGAACAAAAAAGATGGCGTTCAGTATATAAAGAAATAAAAGAAAGACAAATAAAAATAAAACGCCCTAAAGATGATGAATCTAGGGTTCAGCAAACATCAATTTAGATAAAAATAATCAGGCTCTCATTTTTTCTCTTTTTTCTGTTTTCCCATTTGATTACTCATCTACATGATATTAAGAATAGGCATTTACCCTATTTACTAGTCTCCCATTGGAGAGGTTTCTGATGGTATAGGCATCTAATGCTGACTTATTTATAACCTCAAAAGGTCTAAACCAGAGCTTGTCCAGATTGCTTCTTCACCCAAAGCCATAAGTGTCACAATATTTAACCTTACCACCAATTTAAAGATTAAGGAGCTACGTGTTTTAATCATCATATTCCTTATCCTTGATTTCCACGTAATTTTTTTGATATAGGCTGAAGATTTCCATATCAATACTTTTTTCAGGCTTTCTACGTATTGCAATGGTGTCATCACCAAAATGGGTTCAAGTGTATAATACAATGTTGGCGGTAGACAAGCCCGCCGCTCAAAGAGTAGTTTGAAAGTGACCTACTTGTGAAAAAAATATAACTCAAATTGTAGCCAAATGTTGCCAATGATAGATAGGTTACATAAAGGAAGTTTCTCTGGGTACCAGTTTCTTTAAGGTAGTGTTTAGAGCACCAATTACCCTTCCAGCCAATGCATCAGTTTGAGTATGATAATGCTTCATCAGTGCTCCTTATATTCCAATCATATCATTTAAATTTTTTATGATATGGGCAAAATTGCTTTTGTTATCTATTAATATAACTTTATGGAAACCATGCTATATATCAAATGCTCCATTATGAACCTGGCAGTACTGTTGGTATTAACTTTAACTAAGCAAGCTTTACTCCCCAACAAGTCTTATGACTAATAGCCACTATAATGTACTTTCTTCTTTATTTTCTTATGATTGAGGGCCCTGTATGGTGTTGGTATTTTATTATGCCCAAATAATCCAGCTTAATTATAACACAACCTTCTTTATCCATTGGGGATGATATACCATAGTGAATGTGAGTTATCTTAGGATATGATAAACAATTGTTGGTTAATAATTTCTGATGTGATGTTATCTAATCCATTGGGATTAGTTTCTACCATAAAACTAATATTCAATCATGGAGAATACTTGACATGTAAAAAGTTGTTTAAATACTAATTTAACCATCAATAATTTTGTAATTTTGTATAAATTTTATTAAAGTTTATCACCAATTGATTAAATTTCTTGAATAGTTTCTAGATGTTTTCAACGCTTTTGGTAGCAAACTATAAATTAACTTTTCAAGTAACATGACCTTCTGTTAATGGGCAATAGGTCCTATTACCTAAGCAGGTAACTAGCTTAGATAGGGAGTAATCTTCTGGAGCTGGGCGAGGCGCTAGGACACATTCTACATTAAATCTAGAAGGGTCATGCCTTAGTTAATGGCGAAATCCTAATAGACATATGAAGAAGATCATTGTTTGAGACAACTATAGAGAATTTATCTATTAATGATGCTGCCATTACCTATTAAAGTGCAATGAAGGAGATGGGCTCCAGGTTCCTCTATAGACTCCCTTGATTTCAATTAAATAAAGTAGAATTGAAAAAGTCTTAAAGATAAGTAAATTGTTACATTTGTGTATTTCAAGCTCTCAGGATTAGAGTTGAAGGATAATAATCCTTTGTATAGATATTGCGCCTCAAGTTCTCCGTGGCTCATGCGTTAGAGACGATGTTAGAAGTTAACTTAAGAACTTCTGAACCTACTGATAATAGGTTAAGTTCTATTGTGAGGAAATAAGTTTATTTGGTACAGAATTTATAACTTTAAAGGAAGAGTTGAAGGGATAGAATTTACCTTGCTTGTCTGGAAGATTCCAATTGCCTTCAAAGGATAGAAGAAAGTGCATTATCACCAGTCTAGCGTTAGGAATAACATTAAAATTGGTTGTGAAGATTCTTTTAGGACAATAGTCTTCATTTTATTATCAACCAATTTATCTTATATCAACAATATAATTCAGCGCACATATCAGAACGTGTCACTAAACATAAAAGTTTAAATTTTGTGCTCATTACAGGGGATAGGTGATTTACCAGATTTAAGCTTACTTTTCGTGCTCACTACAGTGTTAGTTGAGTTTTCAGGCCAAAGATTATAGAAAATGTTCTAAGCAGAATGTCATACAATACTGAGCTTTAGAAGCTGTGAAAAAATATGAAACTGTTAAAAAGAATGCGCTGAACTTGGCGTCGCATGCTGATCTAGCTAAAAGGGATTAGTGAGTGGCAAAAGCTGTTAGACAATTGCAAGTCTAATATTGTGAGAAAGGCATTTGGGATGAATATAACGATATAATTGGCCAAAAACTCTGGCTAATTTGCATAGGAACCCCTTGAATTGGGGAGAACCTTTATTAATAATTCTTGGACAAATAGCATTAGTTTGGGTAAGCAAATTTTACTGACTTTGCGGTAAAATCAGGGGAGTCAATTGGTGGCTCCTCCCCAGCCAGCTTCTGATTTAATACAAGCATAAGCCACAAAGACCCCCTTTTATAGCCCAAGAGGGGGTCCCTCAAGGTGCAAATATTTTCTACTAAGGTGATAGGCTCAGGTATATACAATCTTTGCCTCAAGGATATATAATACCTACTTTTGACCCTCCATTGGCCGTTCCACTAAAGCAAGCTGAGATTCAAGAGAACTGATAGGTCAAATGTCCATATTTCCAAATAGGCTTAAAAATTATGAAATTTATGATTTTGCACTTGAAGCTCCGATTCACTTTATATACTATTTATCTGAGGTAAGCTGACCAGGGGATGGACATTACCAAATCTAAAAACCAAAACCTAACTTAACTAATTGATTCAAAAAAAACGCCAAAATTGTAAGGAGAGTGTCTATAACTCTCCTGTTTCCAGCGTGGTATTTCTCGGTGCACAGAGCCAACGCAAGTAAACTAGCCATTAATACCAAAGCTACAAGAGCCCAGTTGAGGTTGCTGGAGCAATAATAGCTCATGGGAAAGAGTGTGATCATTATAAGAATACCCACACCAAAAATGACGCGGTGCACCATGAAGAAAGGGGTAAGCGGACTAGGTTGGAGGGAACCTGAGCAAACCACCGGTGCACTAGGGCTTCTCTGATTGTATGTAAAATGATAGGGTTAATGTATCATGAGACCTCCTCAATGGGGTCCGCACACAGGATTATTTTGGAATAACATAATTAAAATGGAAAAACGGGAAAATGTTTATTGGGAAGTTGACCAACAAGGAGTGTTGGTCATGGGAAACAAAATTAAACCATGACGGTGAAATATGGGGTTTGCTGAAGTGGGCCTAAGCACCAACCCACCAATAGGCATACACTACCATCCAGATTGGTAGAATAAGCCAAAACTGGCTTCACTCATTAATCAATTGAAGTTGGATTTGACCTGAACATGTGATTTCATAAATGGAATGGGTTTTGAAAACCTGTTCCTTGACTAACTGAACCAAACTGTCTGCATTTATTATGTAAACCATTCATTTTTGACGCCTGGGCTGACGTAAGGGGATGGGCGTTTTGCACCTCTCTAGTACCAACCTGAGCATATTTAGCTTGTACTAAGCGTTAGTCCAGTGCGTGCCTGAGGTCAGAAAGGCCTAAAGCTTCACCTTCTATGCCTCCTGGCACCCAGCCTTATCCTTGGGGTTGGTCCCCACTATGATGTCATCTACCCATGATATCACCCTCCCCTCCCAACGGGGCTCAACCCCCCTCCAGGGGCTTGCGCAAGGGAAAAGCTCTTGTGGGCAGGGGCCAACTTCATGGCGGCAACAGTCGGTTTGTGTTGAGATCCAGCATCCTGGGGGAAACGCTTGTAGAAGGCTTCAATCAGATCTTGGGTATGCACACAGTCGTGCGCTGGGACCCAACTGATCTCTGCAGCGTCAAAGCACTTCCAGGATACCAGGTACTCCAGTCTTCTTTTAAAGCGGCGGTGGGCAACTATTTCTTCCACCTCCCACTCTGGCGCCCCATCCACGAGATAAGCCTCAGGATTCTCTGGTGGGGGCCCTCAAACAACTTCAGTTTTCTCATATGAAACACAGAGAAGATCCATAACGAAGAAGGAAGATCTAACTGGTGTGAGGCATGGCCCACCTTTCTAACAACGCAGTAAGGGCCAATCCTTCTTGGTCCCAGCTTCTTGCATGGCTTATTGATAGGGATGTTATGAGCATCAAGCATCATGAGATCCCCTTCCTCGTAGCAGGGCCCACTTGGCGCTTTCTCATCAGCGTTCTCCTTATACACTTGCATTATCGCCTTCAAGCTTGTGGAAACCCCTAGGTGGACCTTCTTGATTGTTTTAGCAAAGTCCACCACCGCTTCAACCTTAGACCCACAGCTGGGCTCCATGTTAAAGGCGGGGTTAAATATATGGCTGGCGAAAAAAGGGGACAACCAATTGAAGTATGAAACGTGTTGTAACTAAATTGGGCCATAGGAAGGTGAGAAGCCCAATCTGAATGATCCGCGGCGGTTTTACACCGCAGGAACTGCTCCAAGCACTGGTTCACTCGTTCAGTATGTCCATCTGACTGAGGGTGATAGGCAGTCGAATGGCAAGGGCGAATCTGAAGGGTCTTACACAACTCTCCCAAAAGACGGAGGTAAATTGGGGTCCCCAGTCACTGATAATCTCTTGCGGAGCCCCATGGAGTGCAAACACATGCGTGACGAAGAGCCTGGCCATCGTAGCCGCGGTTATTGTAGTTCTGTAAGGAATAAAGTGGGCGAACTTTGTAAAGCGGTCCACCACCATGATGGCATCATAACCATCAGAGACGTGTAGTTCCACAATAAAATCCACTGATAGGGAAATCCAGGTCCCTTCATCCTTTTGGACTAGTACCAACAATCCCACTAAAGGTTGCTGATTTGGTTTCATCTGATTGCAGATCAGGCACAATACCGCCCCACCTGGGCAGGCAAGCCCTTCCAATTCTACGTGCAGCGTATTAACTCCAAATTCTTTGCTTTACCAGGTTTTTACAGTGAGTCCATCATGATGGCCCCATATGATTTCCAGGCGTAGTGGTCCAGCAGGAACCCATAGGCGCCCCTGAAACCACACCATCTCATCCTTCACGTGATAGCCCCTGGATAGAGCCTTTTGATTCAAAGCACTCTTCGCAAGTACCATAGTATATTTGGCTGATAGCGGCTAAGATAGACCACCTTTATGAACATACCATATTCCTCCGCATTCTCCAGAGGTGCAAGCGCTGGCCCGTTGGATGGGGGAGAGGGAAGTTGAGACACAATTTTATTTGGCGGAATCATCACCTGAGTGTTATGAACTTCAACCTCCTTTGGATCAGGAGCTAGAGCAGGGTTGCGGCTTAAAGCATCTGTCAAACTATTATCACTGCCCTTGGTGAACTCGTAAGAAAAGGCAAATTTGGCAAGGGTCTCATGCCAACGGGTCTGCTGTGGGGTTAAGACATGAGGGGCGCGGTAGTAAAGCAAGGCACGGTGATCTATATTTACACGGAATGGCTGGGTGGAGCCATGCAAGTAGTGATTCCAATATGTCAGTGCCTCCACCACTGCTATTAACTACTTATCATAAACGGCGTAATTCAACTCTGTTAAAGACATTTTCCTAGAAAAATATCCCACTGGATGCTCTATCCCATCTTCATTAACTTGTAACAAGGCAGCTGCTATGGCGAAGTTGGAGGTATCATTAGACATAATGAACTCCTTTGAAGGGTTGACATGTCGAAGAACAGAAGTGGACAACAGGTACACTTCACTGCTTGGAAAAAAACCTCCAAAACGGGAGACCACTGAAGCACCTTGGCACCACTAGCCTTGTATAAGGGAGCTGCCACCTCAGAAAAATTGGGGGTGAACGTCTTGAGGAATGTACACGTCCCCAAGAAGATCCCAAATTCCTTGACCAAGGTGGGGGTGGGCCACTCACGAATAGCCTTCTCCTTGTCTGGAGTTATCATGTGTCCTTGGTAGAACATGACGTTGCCCAGAAAAGTGACCTGGGACTTGAAAATTTCACATTTACTGATTTTTAGTGTAAGTTGGGCGGCCCTCAACCTCTCCACAACTTGCCAAAGGTGTACTGCATGGGACTCCTGATCAGGGGAAAACACCAGGATATCATCCATTTTGGCAACCGCGCATACCCCCAATAAGTCTCCCAATGAAACATCAATGCGACGTTGAAAGATGGCAGGGTATCTTAAGCCTAAAGGGCATGACCTGAAACTGGAACATTCCTTTTCTGGTGCGGAATGCGGTCTTCCACTCCTGGGCCTTCTTTATCCAGATCTGAATAAACGCATTGAGGCAATCCGGTTTGGAGAAGACCTTCACCTTCTCCACATAGCGCGCAATCTTTGATTACAAAAGGATGGGATGGAGGTCTGGTACAGTAACGTTGTTGAGGTTCCCATAGTCTACACACAGGCGTAGAGTACCATCAGCCTTCTCAAGAGAAGTGGGGAGCATACAGGGGAGGTACGCTGAAAAATCGCACATTTGGCTAACTGTTCCTTCACCCACTCATCCAACGCCCATCCTACCGAACAGTTAATGGCTAAATGGGGGAAGATATACGCACTAAATACATAGTGAGCTTGAAGTTTTAATCAAACTCAGAGTGCTCATGAAGTGTGTTAGCGGATGCTGCATCAAAGGAAGATCCCAACCCCTCCAAACAGGAAGGTAGGGGAACCCGCCCATGGGGCTTAAGCAAAGGGGCCAGATGAAGAATGTGAACATTGGGCCAATGGGGCAATTTGCCCTGGTCGTTATCCTCCAACAAAGGAACAATCAGCTTGTGACCATTTAACAAAGACAAAGAGAGGGTGTTTTCTTTCAAATTAGTCCTGACGTCAAACTTTCTCCACCACTCCACACCCAAAATAATGGGGAACAAGAGATTTCTGATCGCTTGAAAATGGTCAGACAGAAGATAGGCCCCACCTGGTAGTCCACTAACCCCAAGACGTTCAGCGTAGGGATACCTTGAGAAGGCCCACCTCTAACCATACCACCTGGTGAGTAACTCAACTAAAGGTAGTCAGCAAGGTCTTGGTTAATAAAGTTATTAGAGGCACCGGTAACCACTAAAATGGCTGCTCTGAACTTCCTCAAAGGGGGTGTGAGGGTAGCGGTCTATAAGAAGTATCCAGAATGGGATTTATCCAAAGCAGAAAACGCCACTACCCCTGAAAATTTTCCTCTGGCGTGAGCAAGCCTTCATGGTATGTTTTGGAATCATAGAAGGGGGAGGGATAGTGGGCCACTCTTACTACTGAGGCTACATATCCTACCACACCTTCTGCAGGTGCATATACATGATTATATTTAAGACGAAATTCCTTAGCCACTTCCTGAGTGCCCCAGATCATGGTAGGGGTCAAAAGTGGGTTCTCAGGGGTAATGTGATATACTAGAATAGGGTCCTCATCCAGACCATATGAGCTAATAAACTGTTCAGAGGTAGAGACCAAGTTTCATTATAAAATGCATTTTCAGATGCGAATTACCCTATCCATTGAACAGCAGTGGAATGCCCAACGTTATCCAAGGCCAACACCCCCAGGCCATCTGCGCCAATTCTTCCAGCATCAGCTGAACGCATGGTTAAAGGAAAATTGTTTATTTAATTTGAAACGATAATCTTGGTGGAAAGCTGTGGAATCCTGACTTTTAGACATTGAAGCATCTGAATCCACCAGGTACAAGCACAAAGGGTAGATAATTTCCAGTTGAAGGCAATCATAATAACGCCAAGTTGCTCCAACATTCAGTAAAAAGGAAAAACAGCGGTGCAGATGACTACAGCTGAGGCTTTCAGCTGGGGCCCACCGTTTCCACTTTGGAAAAGTCCCACACGAAAAAGTTTGTGCACATAATTTTATGTGGTTGATCAACTAATGTAAGGAGAGTGTCTATAACTCTCCTGTTTCCAGCGTGGTGGTTTTTGGTGCACAGAGCCAACGTAAGTAAACTAGCCATTAATACCAAAGCTACAAGAGCCCAGAAGAGGGTGCTGGAGCAATAATAGCTCATGGGAAAGAGTGTGATCATTATAAGAATTCCCACACCAAAAATGACGCGGTGCACCATGAAGAAAGGGGTAAGCGGACTAGGTTGGAGAGAACCTGGGCAAATCAATGGTGCACTAGGGCCAACCCTGATCATATGTAAAATGATAGGGTTAATGTATCATGAGACCTCCTTGATGGGGTCCGCACACAGGATTATTCTGGAATAACATAATTAAAATGGAAAAATGGGAAAATATTTATTGGGAAGTTGACCAACAAGGAGTGTTGGTCATGGGAAACAAAATTAAACCATGACAGTGAAATATGGGGTTTGCTGAAGTGGGCCTAAGCACCAACCCACCAATAGGCATACACTACCATCCAGATTGGTAGAATACGCCAAAACTGACTTCACTCATTAATCAATTGAAGTTGGATTTGACCTGAACATGTGATTTCATAAATGGAATGTGTTTTGAAAACCTGTTCCTCGACTAACTGAACCAAACCATCTGCGTTTATTACATAAACCATTTGTTTTAATACCTGGGCTGACATAAGGGGCTGGGCGTCTGTCACCTCACTAGTACCAACCTGGGCATATTTATCTTGTACCCATCGTTGGTCCAGTGTGTGCCTGAGGTCAGGGATGGCCTGAAGTATCACCTTCTATGCCTCCTGGCGCCCAGCCTTATCCTTGGGGTTGGTCCCCACTATGATGTCATCTACCCATGAAAAAATGAGCAGAATGAATGATACACACCAAATGAAAACAACCAACCAGGTGGGGATGCGGAAAACTACTTATTAACCATGGCAAAAGGGGAGGGGGTCTCGGGGGGCTCATCTTCAGTAGCAACTTTCTCATCCCAGAGTAGGGCACATGTCAAGGTGGAGAGCAAGGGCGTCGGAGTATCAGCGGAATGTGGTTTAATGTCACTAATGATTGGTATCCATTGGAATTTGCCAGCTAAAAATGGCGCTGATATATTTGGATAAAGCTTTTTCAACTATAATATGAGCGTCTGGGAGATTGTTAAATGTGGTAATTTTGGTTTGAGTAATCTTAGCTTTATGATTTCGTGCTACAGTTACCACGTATTAGATAGCGTCATTGACATTTTTGTGTAATTGATTCATTATAATCTTACTTTGTGGGATGAGGGTTGAAGGGATAACAGGAGAGGGAATACCTCCTGTGAGAATTATCACTGATTTAGTTACAGCTTTGTGTAGGGGATGACAATCTGGTGTGAAAGCTGCTTTGACTGAAAGCTGGTGGTCACTTCAAAATGGTTCAGCATTTGGTGTGGGGCATATAAATGAGGGAGGTACTTGGCGTCCCATTATGCATTAATAAACCGCTCAATTTATAGAGATGGTTCTTCAATTTGATTACCTGATTCGTCAATTTCAGCCAATAACTCCCATGGGTTCTGGTTGAATTGAATTGTGTAATCAGCCTATGGTTGAGGTTTGGTTGGTTCGTTGGAGGAAGCATGGGAGCAAACAGGGGTCCAAGCTGGTATTTGATTGTAGGGAGCATGTTTGGCACTGAGGCGAGGAGGAGGCTGATTGGTGGCTGCAGGCGTAGCTGCAGCAACAGGCTTTGGAGGAGGGGAAGGTAGGATCATACCCCATACTGAAACTGGTGCGGGGTGGGTGGCAGATTGGAAGCCAGAAAATGAAAAATCAGAGCCGTCAGAAGCAGCTAAGGATGAGAAATTTGCATTTTTTTGTCCAAATCAAAACAGGATGGAAAGATTGTCTTCCCGCCCATGACGTGGGCCCAGAATGGATGGTCAGGGGCAGAAGGAATGATGGCGTGAGGAGGAATTGACAAAGCGAATTTTTCTAAATTCAGGGCTTATCTTGGCATATGCCCGAGGCCCAGCGAGGCGTTTAGTCCCATTTGGGACCACAAATAGTTTGATGGGGTTGGAACCATAGGCTGCCAAGCTATCCATCAGCCCCTATTGGAGAACCGCAGGGGGGAGGTGAGTGGGCAAATCAGCAAACTGAACCATCAAAGTGGTATCTGCTGGGAGTTTGGTCTGAATTGTGGGGAGAAGGGTACCCTGTAAAACCTGGGGTACAGTTGCAGCAGTGGCGGCATCAGCTTCACAGGTGAAACTGAGATCTTTAATCCCCTTATAGGGGCGAAAATCAATAAATTTCGCAGGAGTCATCACCACTTGAGTCATTTTGATAATGGCTTGGTTGTGGTAAGGGAAAAGAATTCCATAATTGACCCAAGGCCAAAAACACATGTTGCTCCAGGGGAGCATCAGGGGGCAATGGGGCACCGCTTGGGTATAAGTTAGGTTGGCGTTGAGATCCTTGTTGAGGAATGCATCGTCTCAGGGTTTTGGTATGACTTGGTGAGCCAGTCCGAGCATGTTTTCCTATTGGATGGAAAATGGTGGGGGGAGTTTTGCTGCTGCCCCAACTGGATCAGACGGTGGGGAATCTGATGACATCAGAGCAAAACTATGGTGGGCGATCAATTTTATTTTTTTAGTAAGTTTGCTTGGAAAGTTACGCTGAGCAGAAAGAGAGTTTTCACTTTAAATACTAAACACTGATGTATATAAATAGGGTTCTCTTTTACCCCCATGTGGCAACTAATAAAATATATAAAAACTCACCCTTTTTTAGTATTTATTAATGTTTTTTCTTTTTTATATAAGTGGTGAAAAAACCCCTGAATCAAATGTTAGAATTAAGGTAAAAAGGCACTAACGAGCATCTTCAGAGCCTAAAATCCAACAAAAGCTGAGGGAGAAATAGAACAAGTCGTAAAGGTCAATAACAATATTTAAAGGAAGGTCACCTCATTGAAACAAAAGAGACAAATTAATCAAAGAGTTTATTTCAGAAAAATGAAAGAGAAGCATATTGAGAATGCTTTTACAAGATTCAGGGAGATTTAGCACAGATCATAAACCACTTAAAAGAACTTAAAGTTCACAAATGTGATTGCGCCCAAATATAGGCCAATGAAGCTGACAACAAGATGCATAAAAGCCCATCTGTGAAAGTAAAAACACTGAGAAATATGCCAGTATTTTGTTCAATGTCAGAGATGACCCCTGAAAATACACCTATCATTAGTTGGGTTGCTGAGCAGGAAACCCTTGTTACAGTAGCAACAGAAGAATTTTGGAGTAATTTCAAAAATACTATGTTTTACTTGGATAAAGCTCCATGTATTTCCACTAATTAAAAATGATAATGTTCAAACATGGCAATTGACAGAAAATCAGTAGTCGTGATGAACTGCTTAGATACTGACTGTCAGTTCTGGTGTTGTCCCATCTCAATGGTGATAATTGGACGTATAGTGACGACAAAAAAGCAATAATAACTGAGTTTAATAGTCCTGCATTAATGGCTTTTCATAAACAGAAGTTTATGCTAACTCTATTTAAAAAGGGTAAATATTGGCTGTTTTCAACAGCTGATATTAAAAGGAGTTACAATCCTGGATGTTGCAAAAGTTCCATCAGATTTTTAAACATATGAAGTTCAAACTGCACTTTGGCCCTACAGAGATATGGACTGTATTATGTTTTTGGCGCTTGCAAACCAAACTTTTACATCACAGATGATGGAGTATCTCAAGATGCTAGGAGCAACATTCAAAAAACCTAATTGAACCTTAAAACTATTTCCACCAGAACTCAAAACACAGTGAACTTTGCTGAGCTTTAAAAAGAACAACAAAATTTAATATAATGTGAGATAAGCCCACAGGACCAGAACAAAAGATAAAACAATCCTCTGCAACAATGTGTGACTCTTAGCATGTAGTTTTTCAATAATAATGTAAGAAGCCTAAAGAGCAAGTTGCTCTGGTGCAGGCTAAAGAAAAGGAACCTGGCCAAGATTCAGGAAAAGAGCCTATGTCTAGACACAGAACAATCTAGCACTGCAATTAAACATGCTCCCCCTCACTTATTTTATAGATGACCTGGATATTTCTGATCTAACATAGATAAAGACGCACCTGATACATTTATATGGTGGTTAAAAGAGATGTAAATGCAATTACCCAAGCAAAGACAAAGGGGATAACCCTGAGATCATGAAAGAAGTTGCTTGGCCATATGCTCATTAAATGGTGGACTAGATTGGACTGCCAAAAGTACCAAAGAATTACTAAACAAAACTTGATGATGCGCGTTTCTCTACCTATGAGTGTAATAGAGGAATGCTTTCCTGATTTTTATGCGCAATCAATTCATACTTTAGACTTGAAAAATAATTCTTTGATTTACTCAAAAAAAACTTTTAATACAATACTCTAAGTGTACATATGTGTACATTATAGTCAATTAAGAGAAAGTATGGGTAATAATTGACAGCGGTTTGCCTTTTTAATATCACTTTGACCAAGTTGATGAAGCTATTGAAGATTTTGCTGAATTAAAGCACCAAAATGAGTAAGTAACTTCTGACTTAGATAACACAACATTTTGTGAAGCATACAGTACACTGACGTATCATTTCAGATTGCATCTGGTATCAGCTCCCATAACATTATTGGCAAATCAAAATTATGACACCCTCATTGTAACGATATTCTTGAGAAAGTAAGGTTTCAGATGAAATTTTTAGTAGAATACCCTAGCAATTTTGAGGCAAACGCTGCCCTTGGAATATCAGTAGGAAGGAGAAACCCGCTGACAAAGAATAATGATTTTGTAGATATAGATTACTATGATGGCATAATTCTCATTCAAGAGAAGTTGATTGGATAAATAATAGGGAAACGATAATGCAGATTTTTAAAAGCCATGGGATACCGTTGAGGATGAAAATGACAAACACCACCTCACCGGGAATGCAAATAATAGTTAATACAGGGTTTACGCTAGAACATTTGTACAGAATATATGTAGAAATCATCGCCCCATGTAATAAATTGAGACTGGAGCCATGGGTAGCGTTGAGGATTGTAATTCCAAGCCATGGTGAAATCCAAGAGCTACGGGCTAATTTGGGAAATCATTTATGAAAGTGGAAAAACCATTTTACCACGTTTTCACATCTAATCCTGATGACAGACATGATAGAGTTCATGACTGGAACGCTAACAGAGATGGGATTACCATCAAATGGTTCTGAACGCGTTAATGTACTTGTTGTTTAAGAGAAACTTGCTGGTTTATTAGAACATCAGCAAGAAGAAGTTCTAGAACTATATTAATAAATATAAGGTGATATTAGCTGGATGATTATGACCTTGGATGCGCAAAAAAGTGATCCATAAGGTTGACACTGGGGTATTATACTGATATAAATGTAACCTGTCCACCAGTCCAAGTCTGCTGAAGCAGTAGTCAGTGAATAAATCACTAAATTGATTGAGCATGGGCCCCTTGTGCATTCACTGAGTCCATGCGGATGTCCATTCCTTATTGTGAAAAAAAAGGAGAGATCAAATCAAGTGGTGATTATTTGAAATCGTTAACTAGAATCACTGGAAGATTTGTATCTGCTGCCAAGGATCTTCAATGCACTTAATTGCCTAGGGGATGCCAAGTACTTTTTTGATAATGGATTTTGATCTCAGGGTATTGGAAGATGACTTGTCAATAGAAGATTAACATAATTATGAGATTATAGAACAAGGATTATACCAGCTGACAGGTATGCCTCAGTGAGTTTGTAACGCGTAAGAGACTTTCCAGAGGGCGATTAATTTCATATTGAGTGACCTGAAGTCTTTCATTTTGGTGTAATAGTATACATCATTATCTTCAGAAGGACATCCTCCCATCACCTAGAAACACTTGTAGGAAGTAACTAAACACCAAGTGACAGTGAATTTGAGATCAAGCTGAGGAAATGTCAATTCTACAAGAAAGAGCTTAATACTCAGGGTTTTGATAACCTCTAGCTTACTAACTGCAGCTGAAGATAATGTTTATTAAACAGATGTCAATTCAAAAGAGTGTTTGGGACATATATGTCTTTCTTGGGATTGTCAGCTATTATTCTCGATTTATCAAAGGTCTTGCCAGAATTGATGACACACTATTTCACCTGCTGAAGAATCCAAAAAAAATTGTGTGGAATGAGGAGGCCCAAGAATTGTTTGATGAGATAAGAAGATATCTGATGACTATTACTGTTATGAGATACCCATCTATAATCAGGAGTTTATAAATTAGACTAATGCCTCATTAAAGGCAATCAGCTCTGCTTTAAGTCAAGTAGACAACAATGGGGAAGAGCATCCAGTAGCGTATGTGGGAATTACATTGATGCCAATGGAAAGGAATACACCATGACAGAGCATGAGTGCCTAGCAGTAATACATGCCTACAAACAATTTTGAGTTTATATTCATGGGACACACTTCAAGGTTGTGAATGACCACTCATCTCTACACTGGTTGCATAATTTTAAAGGACCAGAGGGGCGACTGGCATGCTGGGCTTTGAAAACGCAAGCCTATAATATTGAAATTTAAACACCAAGCAGGGGCAGCACATCGGAATGCTGATGGACTATTGAGATTACCTGGCATTCAAGTTGTATACCAGCAAGCGTATGAATTTTTAAAATGGATGATTAAAGGAAAGCTCGGCGTAACAGTTCTCTTATCTGTCACTGAAGTAAAAAAATGGGCTTAAAGCTGAAAATTAGTAAGGAGATCAAAAACGAAAAGATGAAGAGAATATAGACTACTTTATTGTGTTAAGAAGCATCATATTTTTAGGGCTCTTGGGGACATGGTGCTAAGGACTATCATGTCCTGTGAGATCAGAGTCTTTTACTGCCTTCTGGATTGAACGCCTGGATGGCGCCCTCATTGTGATGCATCATACTTGTATCCACAGTGGTAGGGCAGCACCTCTCATGGTTCAGAAAGCAGAGATGTGATTCCTGAAGGTGATTCCATCGATTGTCACATGCGGGATGCTTCCTAATTGAATCCAGTTCTGTTGCCTTCAGGATAGGTTCCATTTGCACGGGTTGAGAGTCAATTTGTTAAGGCTTGATTTAAGAGCAGATATTTAAGCTTACTCATCATCTCAAATCCCAACAACGCCTCCCTCATAATCTTTTTGGAGAGGAGTATAGGGCTGGATGAAATAGCATTCATTTGATTCACCACTGTCCCCTGATTGAAGTTGGCAATGGAGTACTCGGAGTTCACCTTTTGAATGAACTTATAAGGTCTGGACCAAAGAATGTTGAGCTCATTCTGTCACTTCAGGTCAATGGTGATAGAAGAGAATGAGATCACAATTTAAAAAAATGAGTAAAGAGGGTTGGCTGACATTATACTAGGATGCCTCCTTACCTGTGGTGGCAATAATGTTTGTGTGGCTAGGGCTTAGAGCCGGACAATTTCATCATCTAAGGCCCTCATGATTAGATCGGAGTTCCCAGGAGTTGAGTTTTTAAGCAAAGGCCGAATGCTACTTGGGAGCTGGGATACGTCCATATAGAGTTTATTAGGGGAACATTTCTAATGACTTGAGGGTAGATTACTCTATAGGCAAGCAAAGTGCTGGGTAGATAATGATTCCATTAAGTAGGGTCATAGGCGACCATCTTCCATAAAATAGAGATAAGGGTTACATTAGCGCGTTCCACCACCCTATTAGTGGATGTTCTATAAGTGGAAGCGAAACTTTGGTTAGTGCCAAAAAGTATAGTAAGCTCTTGGACTACCTACGAGGTGAAATTTTACCCATTTTCCAAAAGTAAAGTTTGTGGTCATCTGTGCTGGGTGAAAACGGATCAAATAAGAAAGAAACCATGGATTTTGCAGTGGTGACGGGGACTGAAATCGCTTTGATCCATTTGGTCAAATGGTCTATTGATAATAGGATATATTTATGGCTGTGCAATCCAGTGGGAAGATGGCCTATAACATCAATTATTATGACATTGTGGGTCCCATTGGAGTGACAACTGAGTGCTGATATTGAGGAATGGCTTGGTCTTGGATTTACAAATCATACAGGCCTCCAGGACCTCTTGAAGAATTTTACCATTTTGTCCCAGTAACATCATGACTTCAAACATTCATGAGTTTTCTTAACTGCCTCATTTCCCAAAGTAGTATGGCCCTCTAGAATAATGTCAATTTATGAAGAAGAGCGGATTAAGGGAGCCATTTCTTATTGACCCTCTTATGTAGAAGCTTATCCTTGATTTGAGCGTCTCAGGTCACCATTCAGAGCTCAGATTTGATCTCAGAAGTTTTTTTAACTCCCAACGCTCAGGTTGGCCATTCATATCATACAGTTAGTTTTCCTTGGGGGTCAAAGCAGCAAGCATGTCATCGCAGAGAGACTGTTGGCATTTTAGTGGATCGCGCCTGAGCAATGAACAGTAATGAAATCATAGCTCTGCAGCTATAGGACCCATCTGGCTAAACGACCATCCAGGTCCTTCATCAGTTGGAGCCACCGGAGAGAGGAATGATCAGTGACAATGGTAAAGTGGGTGGCATAGAAATAGGGCAAAAATGTTTAATTGGTAGCAAGAACCCAGGCATTCTCACTCAGTAACACTATAGCTCCATTCGGCCTTACTCAGAGCCTTACTAAAATAGGACACAGGGTGGTCGACCTGATTTTTGTCATGATGAGCTAGGATAGCCCAACGGCGACATTGCTTGCATCCATGAACAACAAGAGTAGTTGTTCAAAACTTGGTTGGACTTAAATGGGTTTAGTACAAAGAGCATTCCCCAATGCATTAAAATTTAGTTCTTGTTCAGGCCGGCATTCAAAGTGCACATTCTTTTGCAAGAGGTAAAATAGAGGATCGGTTAGGTTGGAAAACTAATGGATAAATTAATGATAATAGTTTACCATGCCAAGGAATACCTGAATTCCTTTAGACTCTGGGGGCGCAACACCTTTGTTAAGGCATTGACTTTATCTGGTATGGGCTAAATGCCATCTTTTAAGACATTGTGTCCCAGAAGCACCATTTCTGACTAGAAGATGAATCACTTCAAAGGTTTAAGTTTATAAAAGGCTTCCAGAGCTAATTGAAAATTTCCCAAAGATGCTTGACATGTCCATTAAAAGTTTGTTAGAAGACAGTGATGTTATTGAGGTAGACAATGTCACATGACAGTTTAAGTCCCAGAGGATCCCATCCCTGGCGCGTTGGATAGTGTCCAGCGCGTTAAAGAGGCCCTGGGG